>BQNB010074025.1:16903-31926 GCA_026074375.1 Tanacetum coccineum
AAAAGTGCGACCACTTAGTAAAAGTTAAGATTGGATAAGCGATACTTAGTAGACACTTAATTGAGTGTAAGTACAGGTCCTACAACTAATTTAGAGATAGAAGCACCTTGGTTGAATCTCGGTTCAATGTTGCACATGTTTTGCATTTTTATAAACGAGTTATTATATAACTATGTATAAGTATTGGAATACTTTATAATATTATGTCGCGACTTATTATGTAGGTCCCGAATAATTTCTTGGAGTTTCTCGTGGTCTCGATTTCTCGATTGCTCTCGTTTCTTCTTTACTTGGTGAGTTCATAGCCTCGCCTTTACTTTTACTGTTTTATTGAAAACCCGCGAGGGAGATACATGCTTGTTTTAAAAATTGAACACAAGATTGTTAGGTATGCTGGACCCGTTCCTGAATTATATTTTGCATGAGTACCTATCGCATAAAGTCCCTAATTTCATGATCCGCTTAATTGCTTAGATTAGTGAGCGCTAATACATTTGATAGATCTATTGGGGTTGACACCCCCGTCCGGGGTCTGGATCCATTGTGGGAACACCCTTGAACAGACGATTTGTGATTAGAGAAATGAGGTATATTGGCGATAATACCTCATGTGGGGGCAAAGGAAATTGTTTATTTCATATGGTAATTTATTACATATGTGGTTGATGTTAACGCTTGTGGTGTCATGAGCTCGGTGAAAATATTATATAACTTGTTTGATCCACAATGTTATAAGATGATGTATAAAAATAAAACTTGTGTTCATACTATGGTTTATGAAAACTCTATGAATTCACTCAATGTTTTGTTGACTTTTTAGCATGTTTTATCTCAGGTAATCAAGGATGATGGATGATTTGGAGCTCACGGGGATGGTCTTGCGTGGTTTATGTTTGAACTTCTAAATATCCCCATGTTAGAAAGTTTATGATACAATTTGGTATTTTGTGAAACTTGATCTTATGATGGGTGACTTTTATGGTACTATGGTTTAACCATATGTTGAATATGGGATATTGTTCAAACTTGTTTATTTTGGGACCAATGTTATCATAACGTCTCTTTTGAGTCGTTCTTTATGAATTATGTGTGATTGTGCTAGGAAGTAACACCCATATATGTTCCGCTGCGTTGTCCCGAAAATGAGGGTGTTATAGTGTACCTATAAAATCTGTAGTTATTAGACGCCTAGGTAACAGTTTGTTGGTTTTTATAGGAATTAGTGGTTTAAAAAGTGTTTGTAAGTGTGTACACATTCGTTAGTTATATAGAACATTGTTTCATATTTTAGAAAATGTGTATCTTTTTTGGGGCCTTACATATCGACACTTTTTGGTCCCTATATAAGCCCATGATAATAGATAGATGTATAGAAAAATCAACATTATGCTTGGTGAATCACAATATTTATAACATATTATGTGAACTCTTGTATGTTTTTTTTGACGATGTGTTACACAGTGTCTGTCTTGTTATAATGATGTGGATAAGTAGTGGTGGCAAATTCAAGTATCACGTGGTATATGTAGATTAATATAGACAGTTTTGGTACACAGATTTTGGTTGTTTTAGGAAAGAAAAAGTGATACTTAAATTTCATACCATTGCTTATGCATATCATGATAGCTTAAATTTAACACATTTTTTACGTGTGGTTTGTTGCAATGGTGTTGACGTTGTTGATGTGGCTGTAGAGGGGGGAGATAGAAGAGGGATTAGCTGAGTTGGTGTTCGCATTGTGGGTGTGCCTGCAAAATTTACAGATGTTAGTAGGTTGGCCAACAGGTTTTTGTTTTTTTGTGGGGAAGATGGTATGTAGGTTTATTGCTTGGAATGAGAGTATCTGGAATTTCCAATGTCGTTGTACATGTAAAATTAGTGTATATTAGGTATCGGTGTATTGTTGTCTGGTATAAGATGAGTTGTATTATTAAAGTTTGTTACCTTTAAGTGCATTGGAAGATTGACATGTTGTGTTGGGTGAAGTTAGTCTAAATTTATTATGGAAAATATATATATCTCGAATGATGAAGTAGAATTATAGGTATGATTACCTATTATTTGTAGTTTTGCTTTTGCTAAGTCTGTTATCTGTAGGGGTTTGTCTAATATATCGTCGAAGTAGAGGTCGACCTTTCCTGTTTTGCAATATGGGCTGTAATGGAACTAGAAAATGTGACGGCGCCCTTCGAGTGCAAGTATTTCTTCCAAAAAGTCATGGGGGCTGGGTATGTTGTACTTTTTGACTAATTCTGGACAATCTACTCCTGTAAGAATGTTGGCATTTGGTGTGAAAAATGTAAAACTTGTTGTGGCCGAATGATCCGATATAAATGCCTTAAAGTTGTACATGTATGTTTATGTCTCAGTTGTGTATTCTAAGTTATAGTATATAACCTGTATGTGGGGTGTGGTTGCGGTCCATGATCTGCACATGCTGGTATGTCATTTTCGTCTATAACCTTCTTTATGCACTTGTTGCATGATACATAATACCAATCTCTCGATGTATTGATTTCTTTCATGGTTGCCTCAGTTGTGAATCTAACTGCCTGTAAAGCAGTTTTCGGTAGGTTTGTTCTAGCAAATATTGTTGGGAAACATGATAAAGAAAATACAGAGCTATGACTAGTGAAATATAGGTAATATCCTTATGAAATTACCTTGTAAGTGTCAGGATTCTCCTGTAGCAATGTCGATATCGGGTATCTGTTCCTGTTTTTTTCTTTCTCTGGATCTACGGATCTGGTCTTGGATATCTACAACAGTGGTTTTAGATCATATTTTGTGGTGAACCTAGTTTTTGATTGCAAAAGAGTTACATTTTATTGTAGGTTTAACTCTCTATTTTTATTTTTATTACATATTAGAACTTACTCTGCAAGAAGGTGGCCCAATTCTGGTATTTCTGGATTTAGATAGTAAAAAGTTGCAGAAGTTACTGTTAGCTGTAAGGTATTTTCATATTCTATAACTTTGCATGAACTCACAGCAATAATGACAGGTTTCTGCAATTCATCCCAGAGTGTTAGCTCGATAACGTCGCCACTATATGTATATTAAGAACATAGTCATTAATAGAAGCTCTATTCTGAATGAAATGCTAGTATGTTATTCAGAATCCTTACTTGAGGTTTTCAATATCTAGTTTTCAGAGAACAACTTGGTTTTCACCTGTACGTCCAAACCTCTCTACATCTCCTGCTTGTGAAGACATCCAATGTAATCTGTATATGTACATTAATAATCAAGATATGCTTTATGGATATAGTGACAAAGAGAGAAAAGAATAAGACAAATGCTGGTTACCTATGAGTGTTGTTTGGTTTTAGGTTACTGTGTTGCTTTGTCAATTGAGTTTGTAATCTAATTGATTATAAGCAATGAAATTGAAATAGTGTTTTTGGAATCCCTTTGATGGTATGCTTTCGAATTTTGTATACTTTCCAAATTTTAGAGTTGTTTGAGTATCCAGTGTCTACTGATATTTGCTTGTGGGTATGCACATGAAATTCAAAATCCTGTACGTAGCGCCGACCTGAAGGAGGGAACTAAAATACTAGATATCAGTCATACCCATGTTTGCTTGTATAGCGTTTCCCTATATGTGTTTAGCAATTTTGAGAAAATCATAGTTGAATATACTAAAATGATACACATTTAGCATGGTACACACCTCTTTGTCAATTAGAATGCAACAATAATCTATAGGCGTTTGTTGTCATGGTTTTTGGTTAATCCATTTGCATACACTCTTGCTTTTAGAATTTTGTTCCTTGCACCGGGATTTAGGTCGGAAACACAGTTTTGTGTCATGATAGCTGGAACATAAAATGTATAAGAATTAGTCTTCTAAAGTTAAATAAGAAAATGTGCAAAATCACATAGATAAAATGTAATAGTAACTACATCGAGTGCAGTACATGTATACTAAAATCAAATAACCTCGGGGAGGTATTCTTGGAGAGGTCTCAGGTTCAAGTCTTACCATGGACCTTCAAGAGCGGAAATAAATAGAAGCAGTAGTGGGGTTTATCCCTTAAGGAGAAGGTTTAATGCTTGCATACTGCCCAATTGGATGTCACTGTGGGCTTGAATCACTAACTACTAACTTGCCGTTAAAAAAATAAAAAAAATAAGGCAAATTAATAGGAAACACATATGCAAATAGCAGGCACATAAACACTTAGGGATTCAACAAATATAAATGAAATTAAGTAAACCAAAAAGATAATGTATAGGCATAGAATAGCAGGCAAATCATGCATTTAGAAAACCTATTGGTTACAGATGCTAGACAGAAATTCTTTATACACTATGTTTTTGGTAACATTAGTGGTTGTTTCTCTTGTTATTTCATGAGTATTTGTAGTCCCCCACGGAGATGTAGCCCTAGATAGAGCAACGTATAATTTTCCATGACCGAATACTGGGAAGGTAGATAGACACCTATTTTGTTTAGAAACTGCCATTGACTTTTATTTATTGTCATTGCTTAACAAACTTAGACCGGAAATTGTTTCCTCTTAAAAGTGAATGACATATTTGGGTCTTTGGTGGCAAGAATAATTCGTGGAATATAACTTTTTCACCAACTCTATTTCCTGTAATGATATGTGCTTAAATCAATTTGGACCATAATTTCTTTACTATCTATCATTATAGTGCCATTGCACATTGCGCCTTGTAGATTGACATTTCTCAAAAGCATGATGGGTCTCCTGTTAGGTCACATTTTATCTTGAATCACACAATATAGAACGGTTATGAGTATAAAGAATTAAGAGAGAAAGGAAAGTCTTTCACAATTTTCCAAATTTTATAAAAAAAATAGAAAAGGGAGGGAAAGTGAGTTTGTTACAAGCCTTAACCACCTAATGTTAGGTAGGTATTTATAGGAGAGGGAGGTTAGCTTCTCTTCCTTTATTTTCTTAATTTTATAATCTAGTCCCTATTCTTTGGATAATATGCTATTTTACACTTTTAGCATATTTCTCCTTATTACAAACTACTTTCTACATTGTAAAATAAAAACTAAACACTAATAATAAATAAAACCACTTAAAGTATCATAATTGACACTTTTATGATCCTAACAATCTCCCCTTAAGAGTTAATTATTCTAGGTGTTCCCTTCTTGATCGTAGTGGTCTTCCGTTCACGTACATTTCCCAATGTCTCATCTGATCATGATGCTTCAACCGTTCTTCAATCTCTTCCTCAAACAGTTGCAGGTATTCAACATATTCTTTACTGAGACTTGGAGTTACATAACCATGCTCCACTAAAATTCATACACATACTAGACACATATGGGAACCTTTGTGAGTTTTGGTAGAATTTTTGGAGGTCATTTAATGGGTCTATAAAATCAGAAAACTAACCCTTAAAAAGTTGGCAGATTTTAAAAATTTAGAAAACCCTAATTAGGTCACTTAAGGTCTATATATGGTAAGATCAAGCAATGAGCTTATAAAATAAGATAGATAATGATATGTAATCATAGATTCTTGTAGATTCGGTGAAAAGAGGGTGATCTTTTGCTTTTGTGTTCTTTCTCTTCGTTCCGTGTTTGTTAAGTTACAGATATTCCGTCCTTTTAGTAAGGACACCTCATGACTTGATTCTTATTTGTTTCAGTTACTTTGATTCGTTTGATATTCCATCTGATTTTCTATCCGTACTCATGACTCATTGATATTCGTTGATATTTTGTTTGATTGATATTCGCATTCATGATTCCTTTCATCTTTATCTGAATATGATATTAGATCTGTTATCTTGATTGAATTATTGGTAACTTGTTCAGTTTGCTTAAGTCTTTGCCCGAGCTATTTGAACTAGTCATGGAGGTACCATGACCATGTCATTGATGCACCAATGGCTTGATACTATTTGTGGCGGTGTGATTAGTCCACGGCATTCCCTTTTGAATGATGGCCTTTGATTATTATTAGCTTACATATGTATGTATACTCGTCATTGTATGATAAGTGTAAAATCCACATATCCGTTTGTACCTAAAATAACCCAATTAAACCCAAAACAGACCAAAAATGGCAAAAGTATGCTTGTATTTGAGTTTTGTGTGTGCAGGTACGGATATATCAAAAATCACAAGAAAACAGTCAAAAACAAGCAAACACGGACACGAGAACGGAAGAGTGCACAAAAGCCAGAAGCAAAGCCAAGGAAAAGTCAATCCTCAGTCAAAAAGTCAAAGAAAAGTCAACTCATGGTCAACAGAAGTCAACCACAAGAAGACAAAACCCAAAATGATCCAAATAAGCCCCTCAACTTTTACCTTTTTATTATTATATCTGTTTACTGAGCGTTAGCTCAGCCGCATTTTTTCCTGAGGCAGGTAATAAGCGGAAAGCTGGGATTTGAGTGTTAAGAGTAGGAAGCTTTTAGAGGACCGACCCTTGATAGATTTCCTTTGTTTGGATTTATGTTTAAGACTTATTTCGTTTGAAGATCTCTTTTCATTTAGGACTTTGATGGAATTTAATACTACTTGAAGTCATTTTGTTACATACTTGGATGATGTGTTATTTAATAAATTCTTCCCCTTGCGTTATATGTTTTGATATGACCCATAATGGACTCTTGGTCACTTTATCAGAGCGGGATATACAATTATGGTATCAGAGCCAGTACAAACCATGTAAACCTAGTTAATGACCTCAGGAGTGGGTAGACTATAGGTTTCCTTTTGATAGATCGCTTCCTTTCGAGTAATTTGATCTTGAACTCTAATGTCTTTGCTGTTTCAGTGTTGATTTCTAAGATGGTCGGACACCTTGAATCTACCCCGGAATTTTCGGTCCTACTTTTGATGCGCGGTACAGCGACAGTTGAGCATTGCTACTATCCTCACTACTCGGCTCACCAATGAGATCCGTCAGAATGGCGCTGGGGGAAGTGTGACAAACCTCCCACCATCCCATCACCTGGTTAGGAAAAAGGTTGGGAAACAAAAGCCTTTCGATCTTTAGCCCGCAACCACTCCAGTTGATGCTGAAAACTGGATTGCTCACATTGAGAAGATATTCGAGGTTTTGGGATGTGCTGATGAATTCAAGGCTAGGTTGGCAAGTTACAAAGTTGAAGGAAGATACTCTCCAATGTGGAATGCTTTTAAATAAGCCAAAGTAGGTTAGACGTATAATGCTAAACCTTGTCAATGGAAGATTCCATGACATCTTTCTTTTTTGCAGTACTTTCCCAGGTCTGAGCAATAAAAGTATGAGAGGGAGTACCACACGATTCGTCAGAGAGATGGAGAGACCAGTGGTGAGTTTATGAAGAGGTTTCTTAGGTTGGCAGGTTTCATAGGTAAGAAGGCAGGTCCTCTGGAGGAACAGACCAAGCATTTCAAGTGGGCACTTTGTGATTGGATTCTAGATGGGATAGTGAACACGGAATTTACTGATGTGGCTCAAGTGGCCAATGCTGCTAGGAACATTGAGATTCTCCGTGAGAGGTCAATTCATAATAACAAGAGAAACCGTGATGGGGATCGTATTCGACCGACATCTCAGGATAGCAATCAGAGGGGTTATGATTAGAAGGGTTATGACGGTCGCAGTTATGACAGGAGGGGCACCAGTATTAGAAGTCCTGCATAAACCGAGGTTAGCAGTTACAACCGTACATTTGATCTTCAGGTCAGTAAGAGGAACCCGGACTAAGCCTCCTCTCCTCCAAGCGAACACATTGGAAACTCATCCGGCAAGATGTCATAGGGTTACTGGAGCTTGTTTCACTTGTGGTTCGACTCGGCATATGGCCAGGGATTGCCCTAAGAATGGTGGAAACGATGGTGAGGGAAATGGGAATGACAATCAACCTGCTGCTAAGGGGCGAGTATTCTCTCTCTTTCGACCAAGATTAGCAGCTAACTCGTCCACGTACCGTTTTGGAACTAAACATTTCACGCCATCCTCTTTTTGAACGGTCGTGCTGTTTTTGTCTTATTTGATACGGGTGCAACACATTCTGTGGTTTCTGTTTCATTTACTAAACACATTAGCATCTCCCCTATGCTAATTAATTATACCTTAACAATATCTACACCTATGAAAAGTCTGACCATGAATATTAGAACAGTCTGCTTCGTTTTGATGATAAGATTCGTTTTGCTAATTTGCTTCCCTTAGAAATGAGTGACTTCGATATTATTCTTGGTATGGATTGGTTGGCTGAACATCGCGCCACTATCGTTTGTCATACCAATCGTGTCATCTTTGGTGGATCTATTAAGCCCTAATTCATCTACCTATTTCAATTTCGGATGTCATTTTTGATTTCAAATTTGATTTCAATTTCAAGGGACGAAATTTTCTTTTTATGGGGAAAGTTGTAAAACCACAAAAATTTGGTTTGCATTTTTTATTTCACTCATTTGAATATAATTTATAGTTTTGAATAATAAGTTCTGTACATTAAAACCTTAGGTTATAATTAATATTGTGTATTAGAAATACATAACATAAGAGTAGTTGTTGTTAAAAAAAAATAAAAAATAAATTACTTAATATATATAATATATGATAAATATATATATATAAATATATATATAATATAATATATATGCCCCCCCCCCCCCTTATTTAGTATGATTTTTTTTATTTACCAAACCTATTTTTAAGTATTAAGTGTAAAAGGATTAAGGCAAATCTTTTGAAATCTTCTAAAAGAATAAGAAATTTTTGTCTCCCTCTTCTCTCTCATATATTCAGCCGATCTCTACCCTTTCCCTCATTATTCTCTCTCAAAAATTTTACTCCAAAACTTGTGTTCATCTATAGAATTTGAAAGAAGAAGAAGGTGGTGTAGTAATTGGTGATTCCGGTAGTGTTTTTCAAGCCTTGGTGTTTTTGGTGTGATTCTTGGCTTTAATTCTTTGGTGTTCTTGTTCTTGTGATCCTCTCCATTCTTGATTCTCTAAGGTATTCCATGTTCTTTTGAATTCATTCTTTGTGTCACCATGATTACACATAAGTTTTGCATAAAATCATAAAATTGTAAAAGGAAAACATGTGTAATAATCTTGTAAAATTCTTTATGATTTGACCTGAAATAATCTTGTTAAAATCATGTTATGAAACCCTAGATTATAATTAATGATATTTTAATGAAAACCTACAAGATTAGAAACCTTAGGATATGTTTTTATGAAGAGGATTGGTCAGAATTAGGGTTTATATGTCTTTATGTTTCTGTCCAAAATTTTGGGTCATATTGATCGGGGTATAACTTGGTGATAAAAACGAGTTATGACATGATTCTTGAGCCTAGAGTTAAATTCAAAGAGTCTAGTTTTTGATAAATCCAGGCTCATGTTCATTGGAGGTGGGGAAGGTCGATTTTTAGTTTTTATAAGATTAAGTGTCGAATCTAGAATTTCTATCCGAAAAATTCAGTAGTAGTATTTGATTTTTATTTTTCAAATCGTAAGAAGTTGGCCTTTAAAATTCGAACTGGTAAATCTTCATGATATTAGCTACATCCATGATTTCTTTCAGAATTTTCTGAGTTGTCTAAGTAGGGTTTTTACGCATGAACTTTTCAAAACTACTAGCAGGTCATTTTCTGGATTAGTTTTGGTAACGATGGTTAAAGGGGTATTTATACATGGAAATAAAATCAACAACCAAAAATACATGGGGCATACTAACCACAATGGGGGAACCTCTGTGATTTTTTTTAGAATTTTTAGGAGGCGTTAATAGTTCTATAGAAATTAGAAACCCAACTCTTAAAAAGTTCACAAGATTACGAAAATTAAGAAAACCCTAATTAGTTTTCCATTAATTGCTATAAGTAGTAAGATTTACACTGAAAATATAAAATAAGATATATTATGTATATGTAATCATGGATACTGTAGATTCGGTGAGAGGGAGATATCTTTTGTCTTTGTGTTCTTTCTCTCCGTTGCGTGTTTGTTAAGGTACAGATATTCCACTTCGACGACCATTCCGGGAATCCGTCCGATTCGAGCACCGTCCGAACCCGTGTTGGGTTGCATTGGGTGCCTTTTAGTAAGACACCTCATACATTTGATTCTCATTTGTTTTAGCTACTTTGGTTCGTTTGATATTCTGTCCGATTTGCTATCTGTACTCATGACTCATGGAATTTCGGTGATATTCTGTTTGATTTGATATTCGCATTCATGATTCCTTTGATCTTTGTTTGAATATGATATTAGATCCGTTATCTTGATTGAATTATTGGTAACTTGTTCAGTTTGCTTAAATCTTTGCCCGAGCTATTTGAACTAGTCATGGAGGTACCATGACCATGTCATTGATGCACCAATGGCATGACACTATCTGTGGCGGTGTGATTAGTCCCACGGCGTTTCCCATTTGAACTGATGCCTTTGATTATTATTAGCTTACATAATGTATTATACCTCGTCCAATAGTACTGTGTATATGGATATGACTTTGTTTTGCAGGGAGCGTATGGATGCATCCTAGGTACTTTGTTCCGTTCAGTTCAGGTGAATGATTGTGTGTGTGCTATACCCCCCATTCGTTGTATCAATCAGAGATTTGCAAATCCTTGACAACTTATAGAGGCTATATGATTATAATATGTTTAGGGTCTAATTCGTGTATCATGTTTAGACATTTTATCGGAGCTCGTGGCATCCTTTGTTATTCTCGAATCTATTCATTTGATTCATATTTCGTATGATATTTCTTTAGCAGGTTCTCGTGATTCGTTTCATTCATTCTTTTGTCTTATTACCTTTTTATTATTATATCTATTCACTGAGCGTTAGCTCAGCCGCATTTTTCTTTTCCTTCGGCATGTAATAAGCGGGAAGATGGGATTTGAGTGTTGAGAGTGGGAAGCTTTTAGAGGACCGACCCTTGATAGATTTCCTTTGTTTGGATTTATGTTTAAGACTTATTTCGTTTGAAAATCTTCTTTCATTCCATTAGACTTTTGTTGGAATTTAATAACGCTTGGAATTCATTTTGTATACATGACGTTGTATTTTTATTAATAAAGTCTTCCGCTGCCTGTTTATAATGTTTCTGAATGCAGACCAATAATGTGACTCATGGTCTCTTTATCGGAGCGGGATGTTACACAAGCTCTAAAGTGCAAATGTGTGCCGCACTTATCCCTTGTGCGCCACACTTTCTCTCAAGTTAATGGAATTAAAGACTTAGTCAATTGAACGCATTAAATCCACAAGTACGCCGCACAATTTCCTTTGTGCGCCGCACTTTCTATCTGACAATGAAGAATAAATGAAGACTTAAATGCTACTGCATTAATACCCCAAGTACGCCGCACAAATTCCTTTGTGCGCCGCACTTCTTCACTAAACATTTAATTCCCTCGCATTTAATCACCAAGTACGCCACACAAATTCCTTTGTGCGCCGCACTTTCACCCCTCACTCAGCCTATAAATAGAGGTTGGATCTTCATTCACAAATCATTCCATAATCTCTTCATCCATCCATTCTTTAACTCACACACACTAATCTCCCTCATAAACCCTTTTCCAACCATTCTTCAAGCATAAACACCATATCCTTTGAAGAATCAAGATCAAACAACCAAGAACAAGGAAGAATATCATACTAGTTTAGTGAAATTATGAAGATTGTTATTAAATCAAGTTATGTTATGAACTCCTTAGCCATGAGAGGCTAAATCTCTCATGACTACTCGGTGATGTTATGATAATGAATAAGTGTTTGGTATGATCGTGATCTCTTTAATCTCAAGCTTATGTTGCAATCCTATTATATCCTGTCTTATCAGTTTTGCTTATCAATCTTAGATTATATAATCATATCGGTATAGGTCGAAAGACCCGTTATGATCTATGTGGTTTTAAAGATTTGTCTATGATCTTTAACGTCTGTGTCGAGAAATCCACTTTCGTAAACTGATAAACAAAATAAGCTTTGATATATTAGAAACTAAACTATTTGGGTGACACATTTGGTCTAGTTAACTAAATATAAGTCTTGAGTTAATCAAGTTAATTTGTGAAAACGTTTTCTGATGAGAAATCCTTTTTATAAGTTAAGGTTCCATCTTTGAGGTCTTAATCATTTCCAACACTTATAAATTATTTTCAACTATCTGAGTAGTCATTTTTATTATCACTGGTAAAAATTTATTTACAAAATTGTTAAAATATGTTTTTCTAATTATTTGAATACTACTCAAATCCCTGTGGGCGACTTGGTCTTACCTAAAAAGATTATACTACATACGGTGGTGGATACTTAAACCTGTGTTTCCCTATAATAAATTGTATTTTCAGTCATTTATAATTAAAGCTTTTGAAACAAATAAAAGTTTTTGGCGCGTTGGCCCAGGGATTTTTAAAGCTATTCTATAGTCAACTCTGGAAAATCACTTTACCTCCCTCTCTTTTTCAAAAACCGACGTACAGTTTTTCTAGGCAAACTGACCCAAACAAATTTCTCCTTTGGATGTATACACGTTCTTCCAATTCTGAACTTGTTGAACCTTTACCTGAGCCTGAACGCACTCTGAATCGAAGACTTCGTTGACGAAATAGAAGAGTTCCATACGATTAAAGAACACCCGAGAATTGTCTATCCGCTAATTCTCAACATCAATTACTTCCGTTACTTTCTTGATATACTTCGAAATTACTATCCAATGGATGATGAACCCATGTGGGCTGCCGACCATGTTGTCGCTCTGACTCCCGATTCCGCAATCACTATTCCTGAAACCGCAAATAAATTTACTATTAAAGGTAACCACTTGACTCTCGTCAAAGGAAGCTGATAAGTGTAGAATACACATATCCATTTATGCTTAAAACAACCCAATTAAACCCAAAACAGACCAAAAATGGCAAAAATATGCTTGTATTTGTGTTTTGTGTATGCAGGTACGGATATATCAAAAATCACAAGAAAACAGTCAAAAATGGGCAAGCACGGACACGAGAATCAGAAGAGTACAAAAAGAAGCCAAAGATTCAAAGCCAAAGCCAGAAAAGTCAAGCCTCAGTCAAATCCAGTCAAAATGGTCAAACATTGGTCAAACAAAAGTCAACCAATAAAAGACAAAACCCAAAAATATTCCATTTTCACCCTCCAAGTTTCACCAAAGTCCAAAAATAACCCCTCACCTCTTATTGGGCCTTAAAAACCTAAATGGGCCACACCATGATCCAAAAGTCCAAAACCTTAGCCCAATACCCTTTTTATAAACCTCAAGGACCATTTATGTCGATTATAAAAGTCCACTTATACCTAAAACCTTTATAAACCAAATACAAGGACCCAAATTGCCAACTCACCAAAGTTCAAACCCGTTTTACCCTCTTTCAGTTATAAAAAAAGGGCGCCAAAGGGTTACTGTTCATTCGTCTTCTCAAAAATTACCCAAGGTCAAAACGATAGGGCAAATGCAAATTAAGGGTTCTATTGGTCAATTCAAGGGCTCTACAACGAAATGGCAAGGACAAAGTTGTCATATCAAAGGCTCTCATTAGCTAACCTTCAAGCAAAACCACGTGGAAAATGAAGAAGCACAAGGGATTGATGATTTTGCACTACAATCACTCAGTAAACAAGCACAAGAGCAATCACACGGATTGCCACGTTGGCAATCCGTGTGATCCCAAGACTTGATCCAACGGTTGACATCAATTCTCCAATGATTGATTGAATGAATGGCAGAGATTGGCAGCAGCTTCTAACTGATTTTGGACCTAGAAGGTTCCTTGGAATGCTATAAATAGACCCTCACATACACATTCGTGGAGATCTTATCTTTTTTTTTTCACTTAGTAGCTTTTAGCTTAGTTTAAGTTTTAGCTTAATGTAAGTTTAATCAAATGATTTGTAATTTCCTTTTTAAAGTAATGTAATCAGCTTTTTAGTTAATGAAATTCAGCTTTTACAATTTTCATAAGCTTTCTATTATTGCTCTCATTTGTTTTACTCAATTGTTAAGCTAAAATCAGTAAGCTCATATTAGCTTATCCAAGTCTATAAGCTTGGATTTAAGTCTTAACTCAGTCCTAATCATACCTAAATATCTAAAATCAGTTTTAAATTTACTTTACCTTGACTTTTGGATTTCAAGACTTATGGAAGGGGAGTCAATTGTGGAAGGACTCCCATGGACTTATACTAGCTTATCTATTTGATAAGCTAGAGCTTGCAGCTGATAAATTGAATTTAAGCTTCTGTTTAGCTGAAGCTAGTGTAAGTTTCCTTTTTAAAATTCCTAGTTACTTTTCATTTTCTAGCTTAATAGTTGTCTACCTGCTCATTAATTGTTCTACTTGCTAGTTTAATGCTTATTTGAGCTTATCCATGTTTGATTGTGCTTATTGCTTGCATTTCTCATCTGTTTTTAAAGTCTATGCATTAGATCTTAATTTCTTTGAATTTGCTCTTTGTTAGCTTAATTTCAAAACATTGTCCTTAGTTTTGTGATTCTGGCTTATTTGAATGTTTAAATAAGCTCAATAGGATTATTATAAGCTTCTTGATATCTGGTATCAAGATTTTATTAGCTGGATTTGAATTGCTCAAGTTTTAAGAATTCTGTCAAAGACTTAAGGGGTGTTTGGTTTAAGAGATTTTGACCTTAAAAAGTCAAAAGTAATTGGGCATTTTGTTTGAGTTAGCTTAGGTTTTATTAATAATCAGTAGTAAAAGAGTTTTTAAAGTTTAGGTTGCAAAATTCAAAAAGTTATGGTCTATTTTGCTTGCTTCTGCACCAGGGCATTTTACCCTTACTTATTGTTTGTGAGAATTGGATCTAAGCCTCTTAGGGCTTAGATTTTGCTTGCATTGAGTTTGTGCACTCTAAAGGAGTGTGTCCAAGTGCAGGATTACTCACTAGGATTGCCTGCATTATTATTTTGCATTTGTGCAAAGTGCATCAGCAGGAACTAAGTTGTTCCTGCTGTCACTTTTAGCTTAATTTTTAGCTAGGTTATCATAGGTTTTAGGCTTTAAAATTCAAGTAGGTTATATA
>BQNB010074026.1:0-15000 GCA_026074375.1 Tanacetum coccineum
AGCAAGTCCCAACAAATGCAAAGGCAAATCAAGTCGGAAAGCAAGTCACACTCAAAGAAAAAGACTGTTAAGCAAACACTAGGTTTGTTTAAATATAGTTTATTAATGACTTTTTATTTTTTCTATACATATGTTGGCGAATCATGATACTAACTCACCAAGATATTGTTTATAGAAATGACACCGAAGGCTAAGCTTACTCCAATCAAGGATATTAGACCTATGGTAACGAACATGAGAATCAGAGGAAGAGTCATTTCGAAATGGCATGCACACAAACTCAATCAAGCACATGATCCATACAACAATTTCTCAATCCCAGTCCACAACTATTAATGCCACCTATTCATTCAAGAGTGACACGTAGGCATTTAACATGGCACCTAGGAATAATCAAATCCACCTAGGCATTTATTATGCCATTAAATCCGGCCCATTTAAATTAGAAAAAATATGCATATTGTGGGATTCGAACTAGGGTCTTGGCACCCACAAGTTTTTCATCTACCGTTAGACCACAATGATAGTTGTGGTAAGTTTCTTAAAAACAAATAAACAATACATACCAAAAAACACGCAATAAGCATTCATTTTGAAATTTAAAAAGCAGACTTTAATGATTGTAGAAAAAGTCTGCAAAAAAACCGGACTATAAGCATTTCAAAATGGCAATCTTCCTCTATACGTTTCGCAATGGCATCTGTTATGAAATTCACTTTCAAAATCACTCATTAATCTCAAATCTTCATCCTCTGACTTTCCATAAACTGAAGAAAAACATGGAAACCATGA
The DNA here is from genome assembly GCA_026074375.1 of Tanacetum coccineum. Taxonomy (NCBI): domain Eukaryota; kingdom Viridiplantae; phylum Streptophyta; class Magnoliopsida; order Asterales; family Asteraceae; genus Tanacetum; species Tanacetum coccineum. The sequence continues at coordinate 793 of BQNB010074026.1, forward strand.
ACAATTCTTCTTCAATTCCCACTGATTCTATGATCGAGTAGGCTATATCATGTGCCTGAAACTCCCAGCTGCTTCGGAATCATCATTGGAGGTATCATTTCTATTAAATTCTCATAAGGATTATTGATTTTAATTTTCTCTGACTAAATCGAAAGGTTACCTCTTAATTGTTGATAAATGACGAAAATAAATAAATCGGGTATGTTATGTTGTACTCCGTATGTTGTACATGTTCATATTCTGATATGATTGGTTAAGATGAATTTATGTATAAAGAGAAAACTATTTAAGCAGATCCAGTTACATATTTATTACAATATAAAATGTTTAGCTGTAAATTTTAGTCTTTGCTTATGCTTTTTAGTTGTTAGGTTGCTAAAGAACAAATGGTAAAGGATTTGCAAAAGGCAGAATTCTTGAGTCCAGACCCTTTTTCCTCTAAATTTTAAGGTCTTTTTGTTGGAGAAGGAGCACGTAGTTCAGCAGGTATTCATATTTGAGCCTTTTTCCACACAACTTTCTAGGTACCTTCATTATTTTATGCTTTATGCTTTATTTTTTCTGATTATTTAATGGTACAATGTTTTAGACTCTATTTATGTGGATAAATCCAAATGCAGATGGAGAGAGAGATGAATGAGCTCAAACGTGAGGGAGACCTTGCACAATCACAGTCAACTTGAAGTAGCAAGGAAACAAAGGTCATTTTTCAAGATGCTCTTAGGTATGTATAAGTGTAGATCATGGAACCAAACATTAATGTAAGTATAAGTGATGTTTTCAGTTTTCAGTATTTAGTCATTACATTACATATCCATAGGTATATAACACGTCATTTACCTTCGGTTATAACATATATGATGTACGACCAATATTTCAGATCATGGAAATATATGGCAGATGAATGGGTGATGGCTACTTGATGATTACGTTGGCATATTTTATGACAGACCTTTTATGTTTTTGATATTCGTATACTAATTGTTTGCCATAATTAAGTTTTTTTGCATCTTTTAGCTTTAAAATATAATAAATTTCTACTTTTTAAAACTACATAATCTAATTTTAACCTTCAGTCTTTGTTTTAATAATTGCAGGTGGAGCAGGACATTTTGGATTATGCCAATGGTTTACAAGTTATTGAAATGAAGCCAACTGAAAAGATAGCACTAACAATAATTCGTGACATTGGCTTATCGCTAATCAAGGTAGATTGCATTCATTGTATAGTTAGTTCTTGTATCAATAGACTTAAAAACAACTTTTTTTATACTTTAGAAGTGTCAAGTGTGACATTAAAATTAAATAATGGCTTGGTGTTAATATCTAAGGGAGTATATAAGTTTGAAATTATAGCTAAAGGTGTATATAAGTTTACAATTTAAGTGTATGTGCTTATTGCATTGTCGTGAATAGTTAAAGAAGAGATCTAATCCCAAACACCCTATTGACAGATGCTTATCTGCAAGCAAAACCAAAAGGGTGTTTGGGATTGGTTATTAAAAAGTCTATTTTAGATAATCAGCAGAAAAATTATTTTATCCAAACACATGGCATGTAGGAAGAACAAAAATAACCACTTAGATAAGCAAAATCCAAAACACCCTTTAAGCCAATTTTTCAATACCAGATAATCACTTTAAAGTATGCAATAATCCTAATTACTTGGTTATTTTGACAGTTGCAGATAATGAGTATGACTGTTTTACTTTCAACATTTTGAAAACTTTATTTACATTTTTTTACATATTTCATTAAATAAAACATAGGATAACAGGTGCATAAGTCATAACTATATGGAATAAATTTTTGTATATTTGTTTCAAATACTTTCCATGTTTAAATGCTTAATAACTATACATTAAACTAACTTAGACTAATCTATTTGTGCATGCTCAGGGGTTCTTTTATTGGATTTCCAGTTGAAAATATACGTGTTGTTATCATGGATGGTGCATCTCGTGCTGTGGATTCAAGTGAACTCGATATGAGTTATAATATCCGTGAGGATTCAAGTGAACTTGCTATGAAAATATCCGTGCAGCTTACAATATATACATGCTTATAATCGATCATGTCATGCTCGGCATAGGAGTTGGTTTTGCAAGCCAGGTGAGCAAGAACTCTGTTATTTTATTGTATTTTTCAAAAAATCTACCAAATGCCATTTGTATGTACTAAAATGTTGTGTCTTGATGTTTTCTATTATCAGTTAGTCTCATTATATATAGTAGAAATGGCTCCATCATGATACAGGGGAGAATTCAACATGGGTTTCCAATTTTGTGTTGGTGTAGGTGTTATAATAGCAAATATTCTAAACTTTGAGTCCCCTGTAGTAATGAGAGTATTTGACAACTTTCTTTACCTCTTCAATCCATAGGGTATGAATGTTTCTTTACAGTCGTTGCTAAAAACAACTACAAAAGGGAAAAGTAAATTGGAAAAATCTGCTTAGTCTTTTCCAAAATGGAAGTGGGTCGTTGGTAAGGCTTGAGTACTTTAGTTCCAAAAACGTTGAGTACTTGAGTTGTGTTTATGAATGTTCCCTTTCAAAATCCACTTATGTATTCATATTGATGTCTCTCTTCTTAAAACACGCAAGTTTGAAGTTTAGGAACTTCAAGATTTATATTTACTTAAGGGTGTTTTGCTATGGCTGCTGCAACTGTTTTCTACAACAGTTTAAGGTGTGTTTGGGTCCATTTACAGCAGCAGCTAAAAAGTGCTTGCATATGTCCGTATCAAGAAAATAAGGAGTGTAGTGTATGCATGGGCCATTTAGATGTCTCACTAATGGGGTATTGAAAAGGAAGATAATGAGCGATATTATTGTAATAGTCCGTCACAGTCCTTCCATTTCTTTAAGTCCATCATCATAATTATTAGTTTTGCTTTGCCAAAACGGTTTTTCTTTGGATTTAAAAATAAGCTTGAACAAAAGCCCTAAGTTTGTGTCTTTTTTTGGTGGAATGGTAACCAATGCTTTTCATGAGATTTATGTGATAAAATATTATCCTCATTGGTAAGTTTATTTACATTTTTAATGTATAACTCTATATGATATGAGTTTTAACACATGTAGTTCACATGTTAGGAACGCCGCTACTCATCTGGGTTAATGTTTTCTTGAGAAAAAGGTAGCTATTAATAACAATTTAAAGATTGTACAAGTTCATTATGGATGAATGAACTTATGATAGTTTCCTTTATATGTATGATAGATAAGAGAAGGTCAATCCAAAACTCTCAAGCAATGTCTTAAGACTGAATACGTTGCTATCTGCCACGTTCTTGGTATAACTATTACTAATGACTGCTATTGGGTTGTCTTATATTTTAAACAAAGTATTTGAATAATGAAATGTCTGATGAAGTCAATCTTACGTGCTTATTTTTTTCATAGAGATCTAGAGCTACGTTGGTCGCTAAAGACAAAAAACCTTAGGTAAATACTAGATACGACTTTGAAATAGTTACATTTCAGGGACGAGTGCCTGTCTTGCACATGTGTTGTGGTTTCGTACTTAAATCTAACTTAATTTTAAAGTGGAGGTAGATAATACGTTTTGAATCAATTTGTGATTATTTAGAATCATAATATATGCTAAAATTTTCATAGTGTTTAGAATCATAAAAAGAAAACGGGTCAAATGGGTCAAACCAGGTTGTAAGTCACCCAAACTGAAAGGTCTGATTTTTAAATAAATGATGAAAATACAATTTGTAGGGCTTTTCACCCATTGGACTTAAGTTCTGACTTTCTCTGGGTGAAATATGTTGGCTACCATAGAAATCGGTCAATGTACAATACCTGAATATAATTATTTTTTGCAGGTTCATGATTATTGCTTTCTTAAAGAAGATTGGATGATAAGTTAGCCGCTGTCCCAACGGACATATCATGCTACGCCCATTAACTGTTTATTATGAGGCCATCAGGTTTAGCGTTTATACCCTCTCACAAAAAGCAAACCTCTGTAATATTAGCAATGTTGAAGTTACTACTAATTTGCAAGGTACACGTTGCACAATTATGCGTATCTGTTTTTCTTATTTTGTTACATACTCTCTTTTTGATTTATCGATGCTAATTATCACTGTTTGTCATCTGCAATTATGCGTAATTCTTTCCTTTGTTTACTGGATTCCTTGCTTTGTATCAGTTAAAATTTTGATAATATTATGGTAAACAGAATCAGTTTGCTAACCCACGAGACGATTAACTATTCCAATTTTTTTCAGAGCCAATGCACAACAGCCAAAACTATTTGTCGGGATGATCCTCATTCTCATTCTCATTTTCGCTGAAGCTCTTGCTCTATATGGACTTATTGTTGGAATCATCCTTTCTTCTCGTGCTGGTCAGTCCAGACTAAAATGACAATCTTCTAACCTGAGGTGGTGTGTCTTGCTCTGCTATTAGTTAAGCATTTGGTATTATCATCCTCTCTGTGGTTATTGTTGTTTGTTAAGCTGTGGACATGATCAATTCTTTGGTGGTGATGATATATTTGGATTGGAGGGATGGCCTATGGTTGTGCACCAATAGTAGATTCTTAGAACAAAGTGAAATTGATTCCATATCTCACCATTCCATTCTTATAACCGTTATCAGGCCTTGCTATATAAATAGAGCAAATGAGAGAATATTTACGATCTCTCAAGCAGAGCAATAAGGTTAAGAAAATTCAGCTTATATATGGCAGAATTGTACTTTGTGTATAAAGAAGCTTTATTTTGAATTTGAACTAAAAAGTATTTACTTTGTAATGGCGTATAATCTATTAACTTTTATTTTTTCTTATCGTATTGTCATTAATTTCTTTTTGTTCGTTATTAAGTGTATAGAATTTCTTTTGTTCGTTATTAACTGTATAAATTTTTTATGATATTCGTAATTCATTAACTGTTACTTAATTTAATCATTGGATACTTACAAGGCAAGCCCGCCCATCGGGCGGACTTTGCAACTAGTATATATATATATATATATATATATATATATATATATATATATACACACACACACACTTTTCATTTATCTATAGTATATTTTTCTAGAAAAAAATATATTTTAAGCTTAAAAAATGTTATTTATTTATATTGTGAAAGAGTTTTAATCGATTTTTTATTTATATAAATATATAATTCGCGGTTTGGTTCAGTTTACATATTTCTAAAATCATATTTAAACCGAAAATCGAATACATAATTTGGTTCAGTTTTGTTAAATTAGACTCGGTTACAAATTCGGTTCCCTTTTATTTAATTCGATATGATTCAGTTCGTTTTCGGTTCCCGTGAGTATTATCTGATTTTTAAACACCCCTAATCTCCGATGCAATAAATAAACTTTAGGACAATTTTAATGTAAAAGAAGATTAATTATATAATATGCTTTCAGTGAAAGAACATTACTCTATTAAATGTTTATTTTAATAAGTTTAGTTAGTTTAAGTAAGATAAAACTTGAAAGACAAATTATGTTATCTATCTAAATTTTTTTAAACCTGAAAAACTTGAATATGAGTAATGTATTTATCCAAAATACCTTTTTAAATTTCAATTTTGGTTTTTATGTTCATGTTTGACTTGTTTTTAAAAAAGTTAACTTATAAGAATCATTAACATTTTATACCCCATCACATTAAATACATCCTCTCCTATATAAAAGAAGCTTTCTCTAAACAAGATCTACTCCAAAACTCCTAGAAAACGACACATGGCATTTATTTTGATCTAACGGTCCTAGAGCTATGTTGACTTTCAACATCTTCCTGTCAAACAAATATCAATATCAAATTAACACGCCTCCTCCAAAAAAAAACTCTCCCAAATCATAGTAACCAGTTTTTAGACGAATCAAAAAAGTGTTTCATCATAAAATCCTCCGGCACTGTCCTTATCAAAGAAGCGGTTTTTTGATGATCGGCGGATAAAGAAACAATTTTTATAAAAAAAACCTTCCCCACAATCTACTAAAGATAAGGTATGTGATATTTGATATGTTTGGTCAATTCAATTTTAAAATATGGCTTTTTTGTTGGATGATTATGGTACTCAAGATTTTGGATCTTGAAACAAATATGTTCGATGCATGATGTAAATATTATGTTGTTGTTTGTGATAGTGAATGCATCGCTGAGATGAATAATGTTGCTACAAAAATAAAAGATCATGAAGGTAACAATTTTTCTGATCTTTGCGATTATATATGGTCTTGGATCCAGCCTCTAAGGGGAGAACTGCATGCCCTACTAGTCGGATAGAAGCCTACCCACCTACCAGCCTACCTTGTTCATATCGAGCCGGACAGGAGAGACACTCTTTAAAGTTAATAGAAGCAATTCCTTTTATAAGCTTGAAAATAGGCGCTGTAAATCAATTCAAATAGATAGGGGAGTTCCGAACCAGCAGCAAGCCCTTTCTCGCCCTTTCTAATGTCCTAGGCGAAGGCAGTGCAGGTGAAAGCCCAATAGATCCCATTTTTTTGATCGCTCCACATAGCTCACGACCCGGCACGAAGAAATCTCTTAGATGGGCGGATGCGAATCTGGATCTATCAACGGAGCAATTCCATTCCAGTCGTAGTCTCAATCCCATATTCAATGAAAGTCTCCGCCGTGTCTGACCCCCTCAATCTTTCTATCCGGAGTGAGTCAGGCGGCTAAGCCTTTAATCCTGATAAAAGAAATCGTTTTCCCACCCTCCATAAATGGAATCGGTTTGAGTGAATTACTTACCGCAGTCAAAGCCAATAGGGAAAGTCAGGTCAAGAGAGAGTCTCTTTCCGATTAGTGCATCTCGCACTTCCAATTCATTCCGAGTTAGAAAAAGTAAGTTCCTTCCCTCCCTTTGACTTTTTCTAGGGTAAAGTCCTCTTAAATGGATTACTAGTTCCTTCCTTCCCAATCAATGCTAACTCTATCTTCCTCTCTTGTAATTTAGGAGATTTCCCCAGCCCATAAAGAACTGTAGTTACATACAGCTCTCAAAAGAGAAAAAGAGAAAGAGCTATGAGTTCAAGTAAGAAAGTGAAAGTTCAGTCCTCACAGTTTCCCTATCCCACTGCCAAAAAGAAGACAGCAACAATCTAGCTCCTCGTACTACTTCTCTCAGTAAATACCATTCTCTTAGTTAGGTAGTAAGTAGATAGACGGATTAGTACTTTTACCCAGGGGTAGCCTTCCTTGTCGCCAAAGAAGAATGAGAATTGATAAAGTTTTCTTGGGGTTTTTCGCTTCAATAGCAGAAGCAAAGAAGTCAAATCAATGCAGCTTTCGTGCCCAGCCTAAAGATCCTATCCTCTTGCAGCTGGAGCTCTTGATGGCACGTTCAAGCGAGTTTATGAATGAATGAAATCAGTTGAAGGAGCGGCCAAGGACGAAAGCTTTGATTGCGTTCTGCTATGGTTGGCTTTTTTCCTTGCCTAAAACAACTATCTTCTCTTTGCGAACGGTTAAGAATCCTCTTTGTATGCGCGTTATCTCTTGTTTATTCTTCTAGTTTTTGCTTCTTATGCTTATGAAAAACTGGGTGATACTCCGTTTCTTCTTAGGTTGTCTGTAAGTGTAGTTCGTGGTTCACGGGTGAGGTTACCTGGATAGGTGGGCAGTTCCTATCGGTGGAGCTAAGACACCTTCGAGAGATATAGCTGTAGCTCTTGATGACACGGGCAAGACAGTTCATGAATGAATGGCGAGTTTTCTATTTACTAGAATATCTTTCCTGCGAAGGAAGCTTCTTTTTAGAATTGATTGCTACCGGTGGTGAAGAAATTGAATCAACGGCATCGAATGCAAGCTCTGATAAAGTTTTATCTGATTTATGGACTACAACGACCTAAAGTAGCTAAATAAGTAGTTAAAGTAAGCTCCTGGCTAAAATGAGTCTTGGTTCTACCCACCGGCAAGAATTTTTCGACCTGATTAAAAGTTTGATTGTAGATTGGCTATTTCGGGGTTCCATGCCCATGGATTGCCTTATTATAGCTTTTTTGATTTCAAGCTCAGTGGTAGAGCGGTCGGCTGGTAACTGACTAGTCGGGCGTAGGTTCGAATCCTACTTGAAAAGCTTCCCTGGACTTTTTTGACTCTCTGCTTACTCCAGCCGTAAGTAAACTCGTAGAATGGGATGTCATCCACTGACTCCTAATTGCGAGAAGATAATTTCCCTCCTAAGTCATCGAAAAAGAGGAGGCCTAGCTATGAAAAGGCTCCACGGATGACTGGGGCTTAGGGCAAAAGAAAAGGAAGATCGTCTTGACTCTCTTAACTATGGGAAAATCGTTAGAATGTAAACGAAACACATGCTTCACTCTCGCTTTCAGTATTTTGACAAGAGGGGATCCGCCGAGTTGATTGAGTTGTCCTCTCAAAAGAAGAGACTGGCTAGAGATCTCTTTATCAAAATCTTTGGAACAAATGGTTGCCCTTGAAAATGGGTGTTTTTTTGTGGAAACTAATACTAATTAAGAATGCCATTGCTGTTGATAGCAGTTTTCCCAGGTTTGGAATTCATTTTGCCTCCAAATGTGTTTGCTGTTCCTCTCCTTGCATAGAAAGAGTGGATCACCTCTCTCAAAGTGATATTGCTAGGATAGATAATAGGGTCTCATTTCTCTCCCAGTCTCAATGTGGATTGATTTTAGAAAGCTCCTCTCTTCACCATCTTTTGGCTTCCTGGTTTAATGGTGCCAAATCAAAATCACAGTGTGGCTTTCTTAGGATCATGCTAGTGAGTTGTGCTTGCTGGGAAAGGACATTTTTCTTTATCGAAATTCTCTCATGTCTTTAGGGGGGGCAACAAAGCTGCAGATTGTTTGGCTGCTTATGGTCATACTCATTCAGACTCCATTTTATTTAATAGCTTAGGGTCTCTTCCTTTTGATTCTAAAAAGCCTGTTCATAGCCAAGGCATGTTCTTTTTTAGAGCTCCCTAGCTTGTTTTGATGTTCAGGGGTAAGGCCTTTATGTCCCCCCCTTGTCTTTTCTTTTTTTGCAAGAAATAGCGAAAGCGAGACGATAGTTCTCTGTCGGGTGAGAGAAGAGATAGAGCACGGTATTCTCACGGGCCGAAGTGCAAAGCCCGGTAGCCTATCCGTAGTTCGGAAGGAAGCCCCTATGGTCCAAATCAAGTTGCTACTTTCCCTCTGCGCTTATAAGTAGATAAGGTCAGACTTTGCTTGCTCTGAGACAGATTGAAAAGGGAAAGACAATATCAAAATGGAAATGTTTGAAATTGCTCCTTGACCGGAACGAACGGGATTCGGAGCTTGCTGACCCTTATACACAGATGGCGGATATAGAGAAAATGGTTCTTCCTACATCACAACCTAAAAAGATTGACCCGGGTATCCTTGAGGAGGGCCGGAAGTACCTTCCTACAAACAGAGTGGAGTGGTAAAGGCGAATGCGCCGGTTTACCCAATTAGGAACAAAAGCATGAAATTGCTTGATGGTTCTTGGTTTACGAGAATTTCTTATGCTGATGGTCTATCTACAATCATCCCCTATGCCCCAATTCGATCTGATTCAGGGCAGGAGCAGGCCGTGTATTATCGGTCTTACAGGGCCCTAAGAAGAATGATTCGCCGATCGAGAAGATGTGCTTCTCGCTCTACTTTGCAGCAACCAAGCTCTGACACTACTTCCTTTCCACAACAGTGTTGGTAATTGCTCGAACGGACCTGATTAAGTATATGCTGACCAGACCGGGGGAGAATTGGGAAGTGGATTCCCTTCAAAAAATGGGTCTGCATTGGCTAGGTCTTGTCAGAGCCTTTCCTAAACCATTTCGCCGGTACTCCTACCTTATACCCATCTGGGAAGCGCTTATTCCATGAAATAGCAATTCAAAAGGGCGTAGACATTGCTACTTACTCTTAAGAAGGTTCCTGGGGTTGGCTCCTCTGCTCTGTTTATTAATGAAATATCTGCCTCTTTCTGTCAAGGGAATGTTGCACATTTTTACGAATAAGTCTTTATTTATATTAGCATGAAATTAAGTAGTCAAAATTTTACACTAGGGTTTTCCCATACCATACATGCAAACATAACAAAGAAAACCAAACAAAGATAGTTAGCATAGATAGGAGTCTATCTCCAGTAAGCACCGGAGTAGACCCCCAAAAAGAGAAAGAGTATCCTGAGTATATCACAGCTATAAAAAAGGGTAGCACGGAACTGAAACCATTCATTGTATCTGACCTCGAGACAATCATTGTAAATAACATTCATAAGCCTTATGACGTGGGTCTCATGATGGTTCATCCTGGTAAAATGATAGAAAAGGATATGATAAATCATACCTACTATAGTGAAGACTAAAGTCATCCTGGATAGCTTTGAAGAAAGAAGTAGAAAAGTGATGATTGACGGCGTATTTCATTATTCAATTGAAATATATATACAAACTATGTTGCATTTGGTATCCGCAAATTTTATTTCATATATTTCCTTGTTAGTTTCTTTAATAGGATCCAATTTCAATACTTTTTCTTTTTATGTGTTGTCATAATAGAATTGTGCTCACATTCTTGGATATGTTGTACTCCTTATATGGTGTTTCGTATCTTCCTTAATGGATACGGCGTATTGGTTGTCAAAACAGTATTCTTTAAAATATCTTCGTTTAAGCTCCAGAATGTGTGCCTTTTAGTCAATCTTCATCAAGTACTTACTGCAATTCTCAAATACAAACAATTAAGTAACAATTCTTTGCAATAATTATATAAAATGGGTTAATTACATGGGATAAATGATGCTATAAAAGTGACGTTATTTGATGTCATCAAATATCCCCCCACTTGAATCCTACTTGTCCTCAAGTAGCCTTTAGAAGTTTATAAAAATGTATCCCTAAGGATATTTTTCCCGTTTAAGCATTTTTTTGGATCTATTACAAGTACATCAACCAAACACCTCACGAAATAAGAAGATGAAAACACTCAAATCACTCAACTAATCTATGTGGTAACATGTAACTAACTACGTTCAATTGCTCGATCGTGTGATGAGTCTTCTACAATAAGCTTGAAAGGATACACATACCCACCACTTAGAGCTAAGGAGTACCAAGTTTTATTAATGGAAAATATGGGTTTTTTATGATAAGGCTTAGGGTTGATCATTCAACAATCTTTCACCAAAAGTACCACACCAACAAGGCAGATGAAGCACACATACATGGCCGTAATGACGGAATAGACACGTGTGTTCAATCACATCCTCATTCGAGTTTAACCAACGGTTAGGATGAAGAATGATATATGGTAGAGATCTTCTAACTTTCACTAATAGTAATAAACCTACAAGGCGGCTGAGACATGCATACATGGCCGTAACGACAGAATAAACATGCATGCTAGTACACATCCTCATTCGCGTAAAACCCATGGTTAATGATTTGGAAAGGGAATTAAATTGTTGTCAAATAAAAATTATGAAACAAATAGATTAAGTCTAAGATACAAGTTGCTAGACACTTTTTCCTGACCATTACCATGATAAAGACACAACTATTTACAATGTCTTGATCATAGATAAAAAACAACAACCTAAGTTGGTGTTCCCGTAACGGTCAACTTTTCAATCATCCCATACTTTACATACTTTACAAGGAAAGTGGCGATATCTTTGACTTTATACAATACTCTACATCGTTGATTTTATCAACAAATAATCGATCCTTCTTGTGATTCCTTCGGTAATTGCGAAACGATTATCTTCAAACTTTCCTTCTCTTTTTTGTTGCGATTTTTTTAATTTTTTTGATTTTTTTAACATCTAACTATATACGAAACTCGAAGTAGTTTCACCATCTTCACAATCATAATAATTTCGGATAATGCCTTCGATAATTCTTCATTCCTTGCCGGACGTACCATTAATTGCGATGGTAGTAAAAATACATGAGTTTTGACTACTTTATACATTCTCATTTGCGATGTGCAAATTCTTCCAACCGTACCAAAGATAGAAAAATGACACAAGACTCGGGAAATACATACTTTACACTTTAAGCAACTAGCAACTGTAAAATAAACTTAATCTAACAGGATAGGCTAAGGTGTAAAGGTGTAACGAAATAAACAAGTTGGTGTAATTCCTAAAGGATTGGCTCTACAGGTTGTTCTAGGGGTATCTTACTATTAAAGTGAGAGTAAACAAAGGGTTTATACGAGGGTTAACTAACCAGTGTAGTTAGTTAATAAACAACATGTATATGGGGCTTTGGGTGTAATCCTAAAATATTTACCATTAAACAAGTTACTCCATCTAAATCCATAGTACTCATCACTTTGATCTCGAATAGATATACCAAGCCAAGTTCTAAAGTCTACTACATCACCGACACACTCATATTTTGTAGAATTTAGGTAAATATTTGGAAACGGATAGGTTAAATCCTCACAATATCTAATAAGATGTAACATGTAATTTCACAAAAGTATGCTTGAATTTTTTTTTTTAAATTTTAAGCATATTTTAAGCATTTAGTGTGAAAATTAGGACAAGTAAACATTCTAATTCCCATCCCCCCACTTGAATTATACAACGTCCTCGTTGTATAGATAAAACATTAAAAACGGGATTTAAAAATAATTAGAATGAGAAACTCCCCTGATATTTGCTCGGTAGATTTCTCCATTGAGTTGTGAGCAAGATCTTGTGTTGAACAGTCGTCTTGAAATTTCAAGACTTCAACATCACGTGATTTCCAGATTTATAAATACTCCACCAACGTCGTCGTTTTCGTTCAGAAGGTCCTGTGTTAAGCATAAGAAAACAAGTGCAATTTCTATCTTCGTGTATTCGTTGGTTAGACTCGAAATAAAAACCTAAAACTTGTACAGGGAGTCGATACGCCGTATCCATACCCTAAGATACGCCGTATTGATACATGTGTCAAATACGCTGTATTCGTTTAACGAATACGCCGTATAGACTGTGCTGAAAATAAAGACTGGATAACGTCTAGAAGGTCAATACGCCGTATCCATGGGGTTTGGATACGCCGTATAGACAGTCTGGGAAGACAGACTTGATAAAAATTGAAAATTACATTCCTGGTTGTCTCCCGGGAAGCACTTTTGTTTACAGAAAAGTCTTTAAGTTAGACTTGCCCTAATTTACTCCCATCCTTATAAAACAATTTGGGGTCGAACGGGATGCCAAACGGCACATATAAATTCTTAATAAGATTTAAAAGCATCCCATTGTTAAGATAATTACAAGTCACGATTTTAACATTTAATTCCTTGATAAAATTTTCAGTTTTGAAAATTTTATTAGATATATCATGACTTGTTTCCAAAAGCTTATTTGACCCATGTGCATAGGCACCATCATCCGTATTTATTACATTACCCCCCGAAGACTGTTTAATATCAATTTTATCATCATCATTGTCCTTATCCGATTTTGAATCATCGGGATAAATTACGTTAAAAGAAAATTTTGAATAGTATAAAGCACTTTGAGTCTTTTATATCACTTATTATTTTTAAGATCACATTTTAATTACATTTCTTCTCTTATTTTAAATACTAATTCCTTTAGTCTTTGAAATACCAAGTGATTAAATTTTGTCATGAAAATTCTGTAGGAAGAAAATATTATCCGCATGAATTATGTGGAATTTTAACTTGCTCCCCCTTAATTTTACATATGTTTAACAAAAAAATGATACCAAGTTGTAAAATGAATATAAAATTAAGGGTGATGCAGTTTTGAGCACACAATTTTGAAAGATTATGAAATGTCATTGAAGAATACTTGAAAAATTGTGCTCAAACACTGGATCATCTTATAACATACAATCTATTGAGTAGTCATTATTATTACTGATTTATTATTAAGAGATTTTTATAATGTGTTGAATACATAAGAATTGTCATGTCATCTCTGGCGTTCTTTTTAGCGAGCGCTTTGCGAGCCTTCTTCACTACAGGTGTGATCGAAGGCAATATGATGGCCCCGCCGAATGATGAAATCGTACCCTCCCATTCTGGTTCCGGAGGACCATCACACTCTCCCTCCTGGAAGGAAGATTCCTTCGAGATCAATGTCTTACTGGAAGAATCGGAAACAGAGGGAACGTCGGCTCGTTCTTCGGGGGCGGCGCGCGATGAAGCGGGGCCACCTCGTCAAGATTACATAAATCGGAGCTTTGAGGCGTCAATGCGAAATCGCATTCTACGCC
>BQNB010074026.1:17500-20000 GCA_026074375.1 Tanacetum coccineum
TCCAAGCTGGAAGTGAGCCGGAGTTCGTAGGCTAAGTGAACGGGGAGCAACGGCTGATCGAAAAGCGAAGATAGGCGCATAGTTCAGTGATCTACAAGAGTGGTAGAGGTCCCGATCAGGTTGTTTTAACAAGCTAGTTAGGCCAGATAGGCTAAACTAGTAGTTCGTAGTTCCCCAGGCCAGCGGTCTCGCTATTCCTGATGGTCAGGTTAGGCAAGCTAATCACGCCTGCTGCGTCAAACCTTCATTGAATGGGAATGCAAATTCGACGGCATCTAACTACCTAAACCTAAGGCGAATACGTGAACAGAGACTTCTCTCTGCTGCTGTAGCTGCTAGGATACTCAAATTGTCTGTTCAGCTAACCACACGGCGTTCAGTCGCCCAAACACACGAACATACTATACAAAGAAGGAGAGGCAAGCGCTGAGTCTTAAATTAGATTACCCCTCTGATTCGTCACCCGCTGAGCTAACGTCGAGATGTAAGTGTTAGAAAGAGTAAGTTAAGTAAAGAAAGATGTCAGTTAATAAATCAGGGGACCCAGCCTCACTAAGGTTAACGGATTGTCTACCATTCGCTCAGCTTCGGAAAGCCCTGTGGAGGCCTATAAAGAAAAGAACAACGCTTATGTTACATGATAAATGCATCTCCTCAATCTTTCCCTTCCACCTACCAGAACCCGTAATACTTCTCACTTGCGCCCCTCTGACTGAACCCATTCTCGTATACATAAGCTAGACTGGATGGAACTATCTTCTTTGGAAATCGCAGTTTAAACCTATACTCATTAGTAATGATTTAATGGGCTATGTGTAGGGGACCTTCCTATGTTCCCCTTAATTCATCACCCTTGGATTCTTAGGGGGCAAGGAAGAGGCTGTTATGTTAGTTGTAGCGCGCCTTCCCTCTTTATAACACTTCGGAAAGATTTTTCAATCTTTTCTAATGATGACCTGGTCGAGAGAGTATGATACATCGGTGTAAAAGATTGATCCCTTTGGATCTTGGTCCATGATGGCCTTTTGATTAATAGCACTGGAAGAGGAGGAAAAGAAATAGCTTATGATGACTATCTATTTGAGTCGATCATTTCGTAGATCTAATTCAAGTTTTTTTGATGCAGTGGAAAGGCCTTAAAATCTGAAGTTTGACGCTTAAAGGAAGAAATGTTCTTGGTGGATGCAGGACTTGCGACCGCCAGAATGAGTATGCAGGATGAGCCTAAAGGAGTTCCAATCAACCGAGCCACCAGGTTTGAGAATAAGGTGGGATCCCTAGATCTAGTGGCCAGCGAATCACTGATCAAAAAGCATATTTTTTTTAGATTCTTCATGGATCTAGTGACCGGTGAATCATTGATCAAAGAGCGAGCTGCCGCCAGGTTTAATGATTTGGTGGGATCCTATAGTGGCTGGTGAACCGCTTCTTCTTCTTCCACAAAGATTCACACAAAATCGAGCTTGGATGGAACTGAACAAGATTTGGCGAACGGGTCAAAGGCTTTTTTATTTATAAATTCACAGATTCCTATTCTATTCGCTAGAAAGTGAAAGGGTCCTTTAGCATTCCGAGTGATTTCAAAAGACTTTGCTTTATTAGAAAGAACTTATAGTAAGGTATCCGTAAACCACTGATATGCCTCACTTTCAAAGTGGAAACTCTTATAATGAAGGCTGTTGCAGTAACTAAAACATATTTGACTTCTTTTATTAGGAAGACTAGCGGATTATCCAAATGAAAGTACCACTATCTTTGTCCTATGTGTACAAGATCCTTATGAATTCACTCTATGGTAGATTCGGGATTAACCCTAAAAGCACAATCACAGAGGTGTGCAATTTCAAAAGGTACACCGATGTTGTTTCATTCGAAGGATTTATACATGGGGATATGCTTAGCGAGAACAACTTCATCGTATCCTACCATACTAATACAGGAAATGACGGAACTCATTGGAACCCACCGAAGAACTCTGCTGTCCAACTAGCAGCTGCTATCACAGCCTCAGCTAGGATCTATATGTACCCTTATATCTCAAGGGATGACTGCTACTACACTGACACAGACTCAGTAGTGCTAAGTCAGCCACTCCCTGAGGAATTGATTTCATCTTCAATCTTGGGTATGTTAAAGCTGGAAGATCAAATTGTGAAAGGTTTCTTTCTTGCACCAAAAGCTTATAGTTACTACACCTTGGAAGGAAGCACAGTCAAAAAATACAAGGGACCTGCTAAAGATAAGGTCACTCCCGAATGGTTTGAGAAACAGTACGCAGAACCATCGAGAAGGGTGCAGGTCAAGGTGGATGCAAAATTCAGGATTGATTGGGAAAGTTTGGAGATCAAAAATCAAGAAATCATCTTCAGTTTAGGTCTGAAAGAGGGGTCTAAGAGGTTACCCGTATATGACAGTAATAAGAACTGGGTGGATACTGAGCCTATTGCTATACATGACTTGTCTAACATAGACTACATTAGTAGAAAAGTGATTTCATCAC
>BQNB010074026.1:27500-31926 GCA_026074375.1 Tanacetum coccineum
CGCTAGAGTTTTCACCCCTACTATTTATTTTTATAGTGCGGGTGAAAGTTCTTTTGATGACGTGGTGGGCATTTTAAAGGATGCCCTTGCTAAGGTTCTTGTCCCCTACTACCCTTTTTCGGGTAGGTTAAGAGAGACTGGAAATGGAAAGTTGGAAGTATTTTTTGGGCCTAATCAAGGTACATTCATGGTTACTGCCCATACTGAGTTATCACTGAACCTATTGGGAGATCTCCATGTTCCCAATCCTGCTTGGTCCAATTTGGTGTACAAGTTCCCTGATGAAGGGGACTACAAAGTTATTGATATGCCTTTGCTAATAGCTCAAGTTACTAAGTTTAGTTGTGGTGGATTTAGCCTTGGGTTAAGGATGTGTCATTGTATATGTGATGGGCTTGGGGCAATGCAATTTCTTGGAGCTTGGGCCTCAACGGCAAAAATGGGCTCATTGGTGGTCGATCCAAGCCCGTGTTGGGATCGTGAAATTTTTGCACCTCGTGATCCTCCGATGGTTAAATACCCTCATGTCGAGTTTATGAAGATTGACGATAGTTCTAACTTGACAAATAGTCTATGGGGAATGAAACCGCTTCAAAAATGTTATTGGTTAAGTCGAGAATTTCAAGCCCATTTAAAGAACGTGGCCCGGCCTGCAGATAGTTTGGGTTGCACTACGTTTGATGCGATGGCCGCCCATGTTTGGAGGTCATGGGTTAAAGCATTAGACGTAAAGCCATTGGACTTTGGGCTACGTTTGACCTTTTCTGCCAACGCGCGGTCAAAGCTCATAAAACAACCTCTAAAAGAAGGATTCTATGGAAATGTGGTTTGTGTAGCATGTGTCACTAGCACCGTGTCCGGGCTTGTAAACAGGTCGCTTCAAGATGTGACCCGTTTGGTTCGTGAAGCCCGCTTAGGGATTTCAGAAGAGTATCTAAGATCGACAATAGACCATGTTGCGTTGGATAGGCCCAAAAAACTCGAATTTGGAGGGAAGTTAACAATTACCCAATGGACCCGATTTTCCATGTATGAGTCATCAGATTTCGGGTGGGGTCGTGCCATTTATGTGGGCCCAATAGACTTGACTCCAACACCTCAAGTTTGTGTTATCCTCCCAGAAGGAGGGGCTAACTCTAGTGGTGCCATGGTGGTATGCATTTGTTTACCAGAGGCTGCTGCCCATAGGTTTAAGAATTTATTGTGCTTGATGGATACATAGACCATTGAGTTATGAGTATACAAAAAATTTGTGATCCTTGTCTTGTTTATATTGGATTATTCATAAAACACTTTGTAATTTAAAAGTCATATTATTGAACAGTTTCTTTTCAGTGTATTAGACATGATGTAGTATAATGCAGACATGGTGTGGGCATTTACTAGTTGGTGCAAATGTCACATTTGAAGTATCAGTGAACATTTACATGTGTATGAATCATGTAGCGAAAAGCCGAACACTGACCACTAACCACAAGATTCACAGTAAACGTATTACTTATGTATCTTCTACAAACTCAACATGATGAATTTATGATAAACAAGTTTTTGTACACCTGTATGAATAAAAAAAGACAATACAATATGTAAAATCAAAAAAAATGTAAAATCTACAAAAAAAAAAATTATTCCATACTAGGACGAGTACCCGTGCATAGCCAGGTACTTGCTAGTTGCAGATAGTAAACGATCTGCGATATTGTGGTTAATATTTCTTATATAACGTTCATATATAAGCGTTTTTATATAAAATATAAAGCATATCTTCAGAACAGTACCTCGTAAGAGTGAGAAGTTGACAGGTGAGGGTATATTCAGAGATTATTTTTCGTTGTAAAATAACATTTGTGTCGGGAGATATGAAATGGTTTGTGTGGATTTATATGGTGGATGTGGTTACACATTTTTAATAATCATTAACGATAGTAATGATTTTTAACAGTTACACTTTTTAATAATTATTGAAGGCCGTTACAATGATAAATTAAATGGGATATTATAATGGTATTGATGACTGAATTTATTATTTATTTGTTGTTATAATTTATTGTGTTTCATATAATAAAATTCGGTTTTCATTCCTTCCTAAAATAAATTCAGTTTTCACTTTTCACATTCACATTCAAAAATTGTAACAATATCCTTAGTATAGATAGATAAAATCATAATATTTATTTCCTTCTTTGCCTTCTCTTATTTAAACCGAGAAGATCATAATAAAAAAAAATAATTAAAATAAATTACATATGGATATATGAATATTTTGATAAAAGTCAAGATATAAAAATCTAATAGCTACAAATATAATTTTCGCTGGCTTTTTTAATTTTTCTTTTTGTTTTTCACTCGTTGGTCACCCAGCTGAGACCTTTTTTATCTTTATGGCTGACAATTGTGGCGTGCCTTCAGTGGTAAGTCATAGAGGGGTTTAAGAGTAGGAGATAAGAGGTTTTCTACTTAGTTCATTAATAGTTTAGTTATAGTTCTAGATTAGTCATAGTAGTAATTAGCATAGTATAGGTGTCTAATTTTGATAGTAGTTTGTTGTGAAAGTAGAAGGATAGATAGATAGAGTAGTGTTAGAGGGTTTGAGTAATAGTTTTAGAGGGGTATATATATGTGTAATTAGGTTAGAGAGTGACTTTTTGATTTATTTAGAGGGGTTTGGTGGTGGTGGGTTTCGGTGTTGATGGGGTTACAATCATGGATGAGCTCGTTGGTGGAGGTGAATGGTGGTGTAGTGGTGGAGTTGGTGGGGGAGTGGAGTTTATAGGCTTCGTGAAACCCGCTATGCAAAGCTGCAAAGAAACCAACATATATATATACACAGTTTAAAAAATATAACACACTTTCATCATTATGGTTTTGAGAAAAGAGGCATACATTTTTTAAGGATTTAATCGTAGCACAACATACCAAACCTCCCCCCCATATCAGAATCTTGAATAAAATTTAGTTTGAAAACAAGTGGTTGAAGTGGGTTTACGATGATACTCATAACTTGATATCTAAAACTGAGAATCAAAACGAAAGCAAAAAAGTGTGAATGTGATGAAGCTGAATATTGAGAAGAATAAGTGTTTATGTTTCTGTGTGTTTTTCAATGCAATTATGGTCCCTATTTATAGGGGATTTATCCAAACTATAGTTAATGAAAATTAATGGGCCTATTAATTTTTTTCATAATTAGCTCCATAAATATAGAAATTAGTGGTTACATGAACACATTAAATGCAGTCATTTAATGAGCAATTATATTACTTAAATGTTATCTATGTTTTTAATGTATAATCAATGTTATTTACGTTTTTAAAACATCAGCATTAAATGAACAATTATATTACTTAAATGTTACGTTTTTAAAACATTAGCATTACATGTTTATAAACCCTAAACCTTAAAATAGCAAGATTTCATGCATTAAATTTTTTAACATTTCCTATTTTAGCAGTTTTCAACTTTCAAGATAATCTTAAATTCTCTTTATAAGTAGTATAGATAACAAACATCTACACATGTATCTATAAGGCTGCCCACTACGGGCCGGACGACCGACTCGGTCGCCGTCGGTCGTCCCCGTAGTGGGTAGTCGGTCGTGGTCGAGGTCGCCGGAGACCGAATCATAAATTTGTCGTAGGAACGACTAAAGGTCGAGCACACTTGTTTGTTTTTATATAAAAACACTTTTTAATTTTTAAAATTTAAATAATTTAACCCTATAAATACCAAACTTATTACACCATTTTATACACACTTTCAACCTATTTACTCTTATACTTTTCATTTATAAAACACACAATGACTTCCTCTTCAAACCGCCGTGGAGCTGCCAAGACGATACTACCATGGACAACAGCGAAAGAAATAACGTTATATACAGCTTGGTTCAACGCGATGGACACGTACGTGACGAGAGACATACATTCTAGAAAAGGGTTTTGGGAGGAAGTTTTTGCTAACTTTGAGAAAGATATGGGAGGAACTATTCGAGGATACGATGCCATCGTCTCGAAATGGAAAAATTCGATTCTTCCAAAAGTTGTTGCGTTTAGTGTCGTTTACGATGGTGTCCAACGGATGGACGAGAACGGGTCTTCTGACCTCGTTTTGTTTCAAAATGCGTTAGCCGAATATCAAACGAGGTACGGACATCCCTTCACAATGGAGGCGTGTTGGAGAATTTTGAAAAATCATCCTGCTTGGACAACAATTGAAGTGCCAACATACCAAGATCGTAATAATTAAGTTTAGATTAATGTAATGTTTTTTATGTATTTGAATAATTATGTATTGTTTTTTAATGTAATGTTTATGTATTTGAATAATAATGTAATGTTTTTAATATTTAATGTTTTTTTATGTATTTGAATAATAATATAATGTTTTTAAATTTCAAATTTCAAATTCCAACGGCTACTATTCTAAC
>BQNB010074027.1:0-17919 GCA_026074375.1 Tanacetum coccineum
TTTTGTATTTTTTTTCTTTTTTTTTGTACTTTTCATATTAAGCAACTAACTAACGTTTGACTTTCGTTATTTTATAACTTTTAGGGATCATAGAACAAGATGCATTTCGATCCAAGAATGCCCCAAAAAAGGATAAATTCATCGTTCCCGACTTTTCACTTATTCCAAACCAAGCTTAAACCAAATCACCGTTAAGTATAAGTATAGATGCTAACACTACTCATATTTGCAACTTGTAAACTTTTCACTCCCGACAATTATTTTATTAAGGTGTATGTGCTATTTTGAATTTCAACTTTGGATCAATGTTTTGCAAAATTCTATGTTTCACCCGAGAATAATGAGTTTGAAGGCGAGATCATCCCATGTAGCGACTTTCATCTCGGCACATCCCAACCTTGCGGTTAAGTGACCAGGCTTTTGACACCCCACAAAGACTAGTATCGGGACTCACGGACCTTAGGTTTCAAAAACTCTCAGATTTCTTGTATACACATAGCTTTATAAAATAGAATAGCCAAAGTTCAAAAGCATATTTGAATTTAACAAAAAGAGATCTTTTATTTATTAATTCACTTAATATTAAACACTTATGCAATTGTAACCCTCGACCTTTTAGAAGGCTGCAACATCGGTTGTGAGCCGGCAAGATGCAGCAAACTTTTATCAGTCTCGGATTATTATTCTTACTATGGGCTTTCTTTAGAAGGCTGCAACATCGGTTGTGAGCCGGCAAGATGCATCAAACTTTTATCAGCCCACAGTTTATATTTATTATATATATATTTTTTTTTATGTGACAAGACTTCTTTTTTAAAAATTTAAGTATAAATTTGAACTAAGGCTAAAGTTTTTGCTATATTCTACATACAAATTATTGATTTAAGTTTAATATCCAAAAGTAGCACGTATATTAATCAAGTTAAGAGCTTATGGGAGAAAAAGCGACAAATTACACATATGAGCTCTTAAGATTTCCAAATAATCCTTGTTTAGCATCCAACTCATACTTAACTCTATCATTTTTTGTTCTTCGCGAATTTCGCGAACGCTTAGCCTAAACGTTAAAGAACAAGCTAGAGCTCAACACGCTCGATTGAGTCAAAATTTACTCTTATTCTACCCAGCAGGAAAGTCAAAACTGTGACAAAAACACTTATTTTGTTTTTGAAAAAAAATTTAAATTTTTTATTTTTTTTGAAATTTTGATGGTAAAAATGGGATTACGTGAAAACAACGGCTGCAGGCACAATCAAATCGAAGACCCCCCCATACTAGAATGAAACATTATCCTCAATGTTTTTACGAAGGGTCTCTACGTAAATCCTAAGCCGTTTATTAAGTATGCTTAAAGATAAACGTTAGTCGATAAGATTAGGATATCGGATTCCCAAAATGAAGCTGAGGATTTGAAGCTCTTGTGATCGAAGGACAAAAACCGCGAGCACGAGAGGCTTCAAAAATCTGGGACATCCTGGACAATACAGCACAAAACACAAAACATGGATAATGGAAGAGGCGAGCCTCCTCACAACAACAAAACACTTATTCATTACTACATAACATAACTACGGATAAACTAGGATAAGCATGGGGTGCCTCCCACGAAGCGCTTGTTTAGGGTCACTAAGCTTGACCCAATCCCTGAATTTAATTGTCCTTAGGGAAGGTTTGGAGATCCGGGATATCCATAGCAGGGACATCCCCTCCAAAATAGTGCTTCAGACGATGACCATTTACTTTGAAGTTTGGCCCGGAGTTTTGGGATAACTCAACGGTGCCATACGGAAAGACTTGAACAATGGTAAATGGTCCTGACCAGCGGGATTTCAACTTGCCGGAGAAAATTTTCAATCTTGAGTTAAAGAGGAGGACTTGATCACCGACGTTGAAAACGCGGTTTTTGATCTTTGCGTCATGAATCCTCTTAGTTTTCTCTTTGTAAATCAAAGAATTTTCATAGGCTTGATCACGCAGTTCATTTAATTCATTAAGTTGAACTTTGCGTTGATCTCCTACGGTCTTGAGATCAAAGTTTGCATGTTTAAGGGACTGGTAGGCTTTGTGCTCCAACTCAATCGGCAGATGACATGCCTTTCCATATACAAGCTTGTACGGAGTGCACCCGATGGGTATTTTTGTATGTTGTATGGAAGGCCCAGAGAGCATCATCCAGTTTGTCCGACCAAGAGGCACGATTTTCGCCCACTGTTCTTTCAAGGATTCTTTTTAAGCCATGATTCGATACCTCAACCTGCCCACTTGTCTGTGGGTGATACGCGGTGGAGAGACGATGAGTGACTCCGTATTTAAGCATGAAGCAGAAAGAATTCCAGATGCAGGGGGGTGGGTTAAAGAATTATCAAAGGTGTTAGTCTCCTCCAAGAAAAAGTTAGGAAAGGTGGAGGAAGACTTGGTTATAACATTGGAAGATGGAGTGGGATTATCTTTTAATGCTTCGATGTTAGCAATAAGAAGATTAACATTCACAAAAATTTTTCACGAAGGATAACGTCTTTGATTGTTTGAAGAATAATCATATCAATCCCTCCAACTTCTGGTATAAACAATCTCCAGCCGCCATCGAAGCTGATGATCTTCAGCATGGAGTGATTGCAATCGACATAATCGATATCCTTACAGTAGGGAGAATCGTCATTACTCGAAGTAGAATCATCGTTGAAATCGACGACAATCTCAGAGTGTTCTTTGAAAGCTTCAAGAGGGGTAGGATCGTTACAAAGAGGCACATCACATACACTGTCGAGAATACCCTCGTACTCACTTGGGATTAGGACAAGGTTCTCAATACTAGACTTTATTACTTCATCCGATTCCATTGCCGGAATAGTGTCAAGATGCTCGTCCTGCCATTACTTAGAGAGTACACGGCTCCTTGGCGGTAAGACGGGTGCGATGCAATGGAGAGTCCACGTCATCATCGTAAGCAAATGGAATCTTCCAATATCGATATTTACCGCTTGCTCTTCACGCAATTCTCTTTTTCTTCTTCCTTCTTTTGCAAATATTAACCAACCATATCTCATAATAGGATGTCATTTGCTCCATAATGCTTGTTTTGAGAGAATTGAGAAGTCATTTAAGCATGAAGATTGATGATTGACGTATATTGGCGGGGGTTGAAATTGGTCCACAACCAAAAGAATTATAATCATAGCAAAGAATTTTGCATCATGATATTAGTCTTCATTCATTGGTTGACATTGTAATTCATGAGGACGCCCCATAGATCTCACAACCATACAAAGACAAGAATATTGTTGTGGAAAGACACCTGATGAAGTTTTTGTGGAAAATATCAAAGCTTTGATTAAATACACGTGGTCCCGTGATTGTAGACAAACGGACTTGAGGTGGACAATCGTAACCGTAATGAGAATCGTTCCCACATAACTCACAAGAGTATGGTACGTATTGGGGTTGTGAAGGATGGTTTGCAACACTTGGAGAATCGTTAGAAGAGTACGGAGTTGAAAAATTAATTGGTGTTCCATTTCTAATAGTACAAAAAAACAACTCCATCATATTCATTACAACCACATTGTTGGCACGTACCAAAAAGACATTGTTGTTGCAAACCTTGCAAATTTTGTAGGATCTCATTAAGGTTTTGATTGTAGCATGGTTCCGGATTAGAGATAATCGGAATTTGCGGTGGACAATTGTAACCATAATGAGCACCTTTCCCACAAGACTTACAAGTACATCGTTGACAAAAGATATCGTCTAACGAATCACCCCACAGAGACTCGTAACAACAATTGTGGTTAATTTTATGAGACTTGTGAAGAATTTACACTGGCTTGTTTGAATCAACGAATTGGCTCATGATTAAACAAAGTTAGAATCGTCATACGGATGACTTGAAGTTTCTTGGAAATCTGAAAAACTTTCTCCAATGTATTTTCGTATTAGAGCACATGTCGACAATATAGACCCCATGAACCGGTCTCCACAATGAACAAATTTTCAATTCATGGGTCGTTGAGGACAAAGTCGGTATGGGAAGCAAGAATCTTGTCTCAAGATTCCCTTTTGAACAACCACATCTTTAGTGTGGCAAAATTCCACAAACGAACACTTCTTTAAACGCGAAAAGGGATCCCAAACGACGAACGAGTGACACCATAAGAATTAAACAATTGAGGGTTAAGAAAAGAATTAAATGGATAAGAAGGAAAAGAAGATTATTTTTGGCTTTTCGAGTTTTTTAAGCAACATATTTTATTAACGGACAGAATGAGATAAGACAACTTAAACCAATAATCAACTTGTTTCACGGTAGCTCTCTAAAAGAAAAACGCACAAAGGAGCGGAAGAGCGGGAAAGTGCGAAGCTATTAAAAACATTCTCCTTTTGGGTCGTAGTTCCTAGGAACAACCCTCCTTATACCCCTCTTATAGTTTGTTTATCAATTAAAGGTGAGCCTGTATTTCACAGAGTTGACAACAAAGGCAAGTTTTAAATCTTTTGTTCGGGAACTTATTATGATAATGCTTCAGTTGAAAGCATTATATTGATGATGATTTTTATTGATAATTAAGGATAATGTTTTTATATTTTTGATATTTTTGATATTTTTTATTTTTTTTATTATTATTTTTTTTATACTAATACTAATAAAAGAAAATGAAAAACATTTTTGTGTTTTATATTTTTATAAATAAAAGAAAATATTCACAATAGGGAAAATTAACTTCATGAGGGAGGGTCTTCAAACACTAATCGTCAAACAACACGATAAATCGTTTAGCACCTCCTCAGGCAGCGTCGCCAAAAAATTAATTTTCTCCCTTTACTATAAAAAAATAAATAAAAGTATAAATATATAATAACAAATAGATAATAATCAATGATAGTAGTATAGGTAAAATACCGGAAAGTATTCGGCTTCTCACTTCGTTTATCCACAAAGTTTAAAAACCGGACACTGGGTTCCGTGTCTATCCCGAGCGAGCGTGAATTTGGAAAATCAAATTCAGTTTGAATATCAATGCTTGAAATGAGAATATATGGGTTGAGTTCTCTAAATGCAACTAATAATATGCCAAAAACCTAATAAAAGAAAACCCTAAACATAATCAATTTAAGAAAACGCAGAAAACGAGAACTTAAACCAAAACTACGGAAAGGGCATGAAAAAGGCAAGATTGATTTATCTTAAAATTCTACGGGGAAGCCTAAATAAGCATAAGACTGAAACCTAAGTCTATGGGACATAAAAATAAGGCAATTAAGGCTTAAAATCAGCAAAAACGAGAAACGGAAATTAAAACGAACACGCGACTAAAAACTAAAATATGAAAAAATTAATCCTAATGAAATTTTTATTACTTTCCTATAATAGATTGACTAAAAAGTAAGAATAAAGTAAACTAGAACAAAAACGAAGTTAAATTAAGTTTAAAAACACGATAACGAGAACCGGACCCGAAACCCGTTCTTTAAAAAAATGAAACTTTGCAAAAATAACCCTACGAAAGTTTTTCTATTTTTCCTAAGCGCAATATGACAAAATAAAATTTTCTAAAAAAGAAAAATATTTTTTTTTTGATTTTTATTTAATTTATTATAATTAAAAAACAGTTTAAAAGAAAATAAATGATAAAAAATATCAAACGATAATGAAAAAATCTAAAAAATTCAGGGAAATGGCATTATACTACAAAGGTTCTAAGAAAAATTTAAAACTAAAAATTCGGCTTAAAAATAACCTATTATTAAGCAATTAAGGGGCTGTGGCTTAATGGGCTGTTTGGGCTTAAGTATTTAACAAAACAAACTCATACCGGATGATCTATGAATCACAGCGATAGAGTTTGTATGGGAGGGGCTTAGAAAAAAGGGGAGGTCCAGGGGTCGATGAGGAGGTGGGGGGTTGGGAAGAGTGGGGTGAGGGGCCTGGCCTCTCTCTTTTTATAAAACATTTTTTTTTCAAAATTTTCTTTTAAAACTTAAACATTAAGCTAAAATAACAAACTTTATAAAAATGACTTTTTATGGAAACTACAAATAAGCCAGGAAAAGCACAAATAAGTTAACAGTTGGACTTGTTTTACACGAAGTATCAAAAGCTAAACACATTTGCTAATTTAGAACTATTAAGCATAAAGGAAAGGCAAATAAGCTAAAGCATTTAACTAACTAGACCTAATAAGCTAGAAGATCAAAAATAAGCACAACAATTAAGCTGGAAAAGGCAACAATAAGCAGGCAAAAATGGTAAAAAAAAACACACTAAGCAAGCTAAGAGCTTAACTGTTGGGCTTCTCTAGTAAAAATAAGCAAAAGAAAAAGGGAGATAAGCATAAACAGATAAGAGACTACACTAAATAAGCAAGCTCAGACAAAAATAAGCAAAGAAAATTGAGCCAAAATAAGCTAGAAATGACAGAAAGACTTAAGGTTTACTAAACTCAACATTTTAAACTAGAAATGCAAATAAGCTCAATAAGCTCTACCCTAAGTGTACTAAGCTAAAAGGCATTAAGACTAACCTAGAAAGCAAAACTAAACCTAAATAAAGTAAATGCAAATAGGTAAGAAGCTTAAATCAGCAAATGAGCTTATTGCTCAATACTGCCAAACCAACAGCCTAAGGGGCATTCTTTGGGCTTATTTTCAAGCCCCTAGAATGATCCTTATGGCTTAAGGGCTTATATGCCCTTAAAGCTTATCCACCTAGCTATAATAATCTACAAAGAAAAGGAGTTTGAAATAAGCTACACTATGAAAAAAGGCTAGAGAAAAAAAAACTGTTTTACATCAGCATATGCTGAATTTTTTTTATTTTTATGAAAGACAAAAGTAGCTTTTGCAGGCCTAAACATAAGCTAGTAAAAGATTTTGAAAACAAAAAAATAAGCTGAAACAGAAGAAGTTTAACAACCAAAGAGCTTATGCTCTTAAGCTTAGATTCTAAAAACAACTTTAAATAATCTAAATTGAGTTTGAAAAATTAAACTTTTTACTTGAAAGGAGACTTGATAACTATAACATAATTTTGACAGAAACACAATAGCAAACCTATATAACCTTGTTTCTACTTCCTTTTGAGACTCAAACATGCATGATAACAACAAAATAAAACCACATTTAAAGATCTAATCAATGAGCTAAAAAAATACACCTATTAAGCCACTTAAACTGATTTAAGAAACTCAAGCAAAAATTCACCCTCAAATTACCACAACTTATTTGGATGAAAAGCTAGCAAAAGAAGAGCTTTTAAGACCACACTAGCTTGTCTTTGACAAGCTAAATGACAAGGATAAAAAACACCTTTTCGGGAGGTCTTGGTTGATCAAAATACATTAGATGAAACATTATTAGTTTTAGTGAGAGAAAGTAGAGAGAGGGGATGAACACAAAAAGATGAAAGATTAGATTAAGGAAAAAAGAAAAATGAACATCCACCCCCTCATGGAGAGCCATGAGGGGTATTTATACAAGAAGAAAAAGCTAACTATTCCTAGTTAACATAAAAGACCCCTGCGTAACACGCAGTGTCCAAAACTAATCCAATTCACGTGTAAGACGCCAGCTTCACTAAAAGTGAGGCTAACAATCTCCCTCCAAGATGGCGTCACACGTGAATTGGTTACAATGTTCCCTACAAGCAACAATAAAGAAAAATGATAAGAATGAAGTCTAGTATTCCTTGAGAATATCTTTGACGATCTACTTGAATACTCCAGCTTTATTTCTTCAGCTTGTAGACGAACGAAATGCTGAGGATGACATAGAAGTTTTCTCTACCGAACCCGGTTTTGATTGGATTTTTGCACATAACTTCCTGACATGACTTCAAAAACTTTCTTCATACGCTTATGGTCATTACGAAGTTTCTGAATTAGCTGCATGTCTTGAGAAAGCTTCATATTCTAATACTTCTGGTCATGTCAAAGTTTATCAGAATCTGCATCTCATTTGTCATCCTTGAAGTTCTCTTATCCGAATACTTTGGCTTTGATATGAATTATGCTCTAAACTTCTTCAGCTCCCTCCTAAACAGACACCCCTTGACTGATAAGAATAAGTACCGATCTTAAGGGATGAATGATATCATCACAGCGCTCACTTAGGAAGCATTCCAGTCCTGCCTTTTTGAAGTCAAAACCGTAGCACCAAAATCAATTAAGACCCGGAAATGCACTTTTCTTCCTCTAGGAAAGTGCAGATATGAATTGCTACACCAAAGTCAACTAAGTCCCGAGTGTACGTAATTTGTTCCTCTATGTAGTCTAAATGGTAACATCAAAGTCAATTAACTCCCGGATATACCCATTTAAATTGTTTCACCAAAGTCAACTAAGTCCCGAGTGAAAGCAATTTATCCCGCTGCGTAGTCAAAACTGTAACTTCAAAACGGTAACATAAAAAATCAACTAAGTACCGGATGTACACATTTCTCCCTCTAAGATGATGACTAACTGAGGAATCATCCTACATATGTGTACATCATATGCCAACTGGAACTGCTTACTTAGCTTCATAGCTCGTGATTGCATAAGCAATACTATGCGAGAAGATGTCGGTACTCTCTTTACAAATCTCTCTTGATCAACCCGATCTAAATCCCCTTATCTATTTTGTAGGCTAATACTGATGACCACTGATGGAGACAACCCGATGAAATGAACCCGAGAATGAAGAAAAATCCCCGGCTTGTGACTTAATCTGGTACTATCCGCATGACAAAGAACGATACAGAGGCAAATCTCTAAGTACCATATACTCACCCAAAAGTATATAAAAATACAACACCTCTTGAAAAACTCCTCAACTACGTGAGACACTGAGTACTACAATGTAACTCCTTAAAGTGATAGCTATAACCCGTGAGTACTACAATGTAACTCCTTACATCGAGTATAACTAGATACATCAAGTCTTCATCACAAACCGTATATGCCCGAACAAGTCATCTTCGTTGACAAAAAACAAAGACGAAATAAGTACACTCCTCGTGAAATACTACTTCAATCCCAAATAAATAACATCGGACAATAACTCCGTAGTCATTAAAATTCAATACTAGCCATGATGAATGAAGGTGAATTTTGATAAGGATCGTTTTAGTGTAATGTATTGTGTTTGTTGTGTTTGTTGAAATCAATTAACGTTCACGAGATATTAACAATTCATACTTAAACCCGTAAAAAGAATATGAAATTTACGGGATTGTACTAAATCAAGAAGAAACCGTAAATAAAAAATTGTTGTTGGTGAAATCGTTGTTGTTGTCGAAGAACTTGAACTTTTATGAACGATTTGTTGAGCTTTTGTTGGCGAAAAAATGAGCTTACGAGGACAAACGGTGCAAAACCGGTTAACTTGGAAGGGTTAAAGGTTAAATTATGAAAATAAGGACCAACGGTGCAAACTAGGATTAACTAGAAGATTAATAAGCAACCAAAGGACTAATGGTGTAATTGTAGTAACCTTCCAGGGACTGCATGTGACAAATGCCAAAATTTGGTAATTAATGAAAGATTCCCTCCATTTTTTTAAACACATTCGTTTTAAATTCCTAGTAATATATCCGTTTATAAATTTGAGCTCGCGGGATCATACGGTTATCGTCGGTGAAAACTAAATATACCACGTTGATCGAAACAATGTTATGAACACGATGTTATAAGTCTTAAGTCCCATAGAGCACCGTCACTCGAAACCGAAAACCAAAAATTTGTTAAAACGTGAAGATTTTGTTCTTGTTGTTTCACTCGTTCGGCTCTTATTTCGTTCGGTGATCAAGTTTCACTCGTTCGGTTTAAGTAGATGAAACTAGTTCGGCTCTACAAAAGTTCCACTCGTTCGGCTCTCGTGAAATTC
This sequence comes from Tanacetum coccineum, assembly GCA_026074375.1. NCBI lineage: Eukaryota > Viridiplantae > Streptophyta > Magnoliopsida > Asterales > Asteraceae > Tanacetum > Tanacetum coccineum. Next base: position 9,859 of record BQNB010074027.1, read on the forward strand.
ACTCGATCGAAAAACAAAAAGGACCGAACTAGTAACATTCCAAACTAGTGTTATTTTCAAACTAAGTGTTATTTTCAAACAGTTAGTGTTATTTTGTTTTGTTATTTTCAAACTAGTAACATTCTGAACGAGTAGAAAAACAAAAAGGACCGAACGTGCGAATTTTACGTGAGCCGATCGAGTTCAAAGTTCATCAACCGAACGAGTGTAATCTTGAAAGAGCCGAACTAGATCATTCACTTGAGAGCCGAACGAGTAGAAAAACAAGCGGACCGAACGTGTAACATTTTCAGAATACCACCGAACGAGGGAACCTTTTGTATAAAAAAAAAAAAAAAAATAAAAAAAGAAAAGAAGAAGAAAAAAAAAAGAGCCGAACTAGTTTCTTCAAGGAGAGCCGAACGAGTAAATTTCACGTGAGCCGATCGAGTGAATTTCACGAGAGCCGAACGAGTGGAACTTTTGTAGAGCCGAACTAGTTTCTTCAACGAGAGCCGAACGAGTGAACTTCACTGTGAGCCGAACGAGTGAACCTCACAAGAGCCGAACGAGTTTTTTTTTTAGCCGAACGAGCTAGTTGAAAACAACCGATCTAGTCAAGTTTGTAGAGCACCGAACTAGTCAAAAACCCTTTAGGAACCGAACTACATTAACCACGGACAAAAACTTACACGTTTTAACTAATTTTCAGTTTTTTGGTTTTGAGTGACGTTAAACGACGGGACTTAAGAATTATATCATCGTGTTCGTGACATCGTTTTGATCGACGTGGTATATTTACTTTTAACCGACGATAACCGTATGAGTTCATAAGATCAAAAGTTCAATCGTTATTTTTTTTATAAGTTTCAAACGAACAAGAAAGGAAAAATGGTGGGAAATTTTTTAATTATTAAACCAAAATTGGAAATGTACACATGCAGTCCCTCTCTTTCAACTATAATTTCACCATTGTCCTTATTGCATTATTAACCTTCTTTGTTAAACTACAATTACACCGTTAGTCCTTTTTTCGAATACATCAACCGTTAATCATTTTAAGCTCAAAATTTGTGTACCGTTCATCGTTTTACGCTCACAAATCATTAACGACAGATCAAATTCTTCATTCACAACTTTCAACAACAACAATTATATTTTCACGGTTTTTTTTATTTAGTAAAATCCCGCGAAACACTCACGTGTTTTCTCGATTTAGTCAAGACTTGTAAAATCCCGTGAAATAGTTTTCCACCACAACAACAAATCACTTTACCCACTAAAGATCCTTGTTTATCATTTCACATCACTTTTGCAATGTCGACTCAGCAAGACATCAATGCTTTTAGAGCACAACGAATTGCAAACACACATGATCCTTTGCATTTAATGGCAAACACTCAGACACCGTGTCACCCAGATCACTCATCACTCATCACTCATACCACATACAACATCCATAACCGCAACAACAACTTTGTCCCACAACCTTCATTCAAGCACGAACTACATGCCACAACCAAGGCAGAATCTCGAAGACAGTTCAGTTTCCCCCACAACTGCAATAAAAAGCACTTGCTTTATGGCTAAAGCATTCCAAAGTCAATACCAACACCAACAAACAACAACCACAGAAGTTCATTAATCTGCCGCAATAGTCAAATTGCAACAACAGGATATGAACACGAGCCAAGACATCAAAATGCAAATGGTTGATGACAATAGTTGGAAATCAGGTAGACAAAAGGTTGTGCAGTATGATGGGATGAGGTTGGGCAAAAATGAGGTTCATAAATTCGGGTATTCAGAATGTTGAAAAAGGATGGACTTAGTGTTGTTCCGAAATTACAAATCAGTATTGGAATGGGGAAAAAAATGTTGTTACAGCTCTGGCTGAGGGTAATTTAATTGGTATCAAATGGAATTCTGATAAGGTGTTACAACTGTCGAGGAGAGGGTCATTATGCCAGCAACTACACAGTAAAGCTAAGGAAATGTGCTGCTTATCTTCAGCAACAACTGCAGATTGCTCAAGAGGAAGAAGCAGGGATCTAAAGCACTCAAGAGGAATGTGAGTTCATGGCTGCAGATGCTTATGAAGAAACTGAGAGAGTAAAAGTGAACTGCACTTCAGAGGATACTTTGCAGCAAACATCCTTATCTGGAACTCAGATCTGACAAATGCTCCGTCTATGACTCAGATTGATCAACTATGGTACCCAAAGATGAAATTGCTATGATCATGATATATTCCAATTGCATACCACGAATTGTATATACTGATCTCCAAACTGAGCTTGTCGTACGAAAGAAAACTTGAAAAGTGCATATTAAAAAGGAAAAAGAATACGCTGTTCTTTGAAGAATTGGTACACAAAATTGAAGAATGCAAATATGATAAATTTTCGTAATGAAATAAAGCTTAAATGACATGCAACAAAAGATCGAACGTGTGTTGCAAGCCAGTGGGAGATCTCAAGGGTAAGAGTTGTGATACTCAATGTTGCATCAAACTACCCTTGACCCTTTGTTTTAGAAACTTGAAGATGAGAAAGTTCATTATGAATCTCAGGTTTTTGAATTTATGCCTAAAGAAAATGCTCATCTTAAGACCACATACAAGAACCTGTTTGACTCTATCAAAGTGACACAAGCTCAAATCAATTCAATAATTGACTCTTTGCAAAAACAATTGTATGACACCATCTATGACAATGCTAAGCTAAGAGCCCAGTTATTTGATAAGGTTTCTGAACGAAAAGGCACCACAAAAGGTACGAGAACGAATACTATGTTTACAAAGCAATCAATCTTGGGAAAACCACCTTCTTCTTCTAAATCAAACCTTTATTCTGTCACTCCTTTTCCAAAATCCTCGGTTCTTCCCATAGTTGATAAGACAAATGCTTTGTCCAAACCAGTCACTCTAACTCGGCACCTCCACACGAGAAATCAAAAGGTGTGCAAACGCTAAGGTGATTTCCTCTAGAATCTTTAGACTAATCATATAAGACCGCTAGGGTAGATAATTTTTGACCCTAACAAACCGGTAAATCAAGCGTTAGGACAAACCAATCACTCGCATCGGCAACTAAATGTCACCCATAGGCAACAAGCTAACTCTAACTCAAGTGGTTTTTCTCCTACAAGAGTAAACAACACTGCTAAGACTATAAGTCCACAGCCTGCTAGGGTTCACTCCAAGTCTAAAAGTTGTTGCCTCTCGAATAACTTTGAAAAATTAGAAGAAAACCATAGGAATTCTCTAATTCCCAAGACTCAGAAGCATACGTCATCTGAATGTAATAACATTAAGCTTGCCGTTAGAAATGCTAAATCAGAAGTTGTTTGTGCTATGTGTAAGCAATGTTTTGTTACTGGCAATCATGATGTCTGTATGCTTAATTATGTGAATGACATGAATTCCCGTGCTGATAACCAAAGTGCCAAATGTCTCAAAACTTGAAAATCAAAAGAAACAAAGGCAAATGCAGGAAATCAAAGGAGTTAGGGTCCCAATGAAGTCTGCTCATCTAGCCTAGCAACCTAGAAATTGTCTTAGGTGGGTTCCAACGGTAAGAATATATTGCCAAAGTGTGAAAATGAAGGGTGAGGGTGTGGCTCATCCAGTACACCGAGAATAAATCTGATAAATCCTGTGTGATAATCAACGACATTCTAATCCCTCGAAACCTTCAAGCAAGGGATTTCGAATTCCCTCATCTCTTCTGGCAGGTTATACAAGACTAAGAAAACAGCATACTTTATCTATCCGATTGTTGATCCTAATTTTCAAGTCAGATGGTTAAATTATTAAATGTCAATAATAATTCGTATCTTCAAAGAAAAGGAAAACTGTACGCTCCATGCATTTTATCCTTAACAACGAAAAAGAAATCATTTTTCGGTCTTGAGCTAGTATCAAACATTCAAAGTTTGTTAGCTCAAGTCAATGGTTTGTTATTAAATGACAGATAACAACCCGATCTTCAAATAAAAGGAAAATGTACGTGTTAGTGCGTTTATCCTTAACAACGAAAAGAGAAATCTTTTCGGTCTTGAGCTAGTATCAAAACATTCAAAGTTTGTTAGCTCAAGTCGATGGCTTGTAATCAAATGACAGATTGCAACCCGATCTTCAAATAAAAGGGGAGTGTACGCTTCAGTGCGCTTTACCTTAAAAAGAAGAGAAATCTTCTCGTTTTCACTTCAGTAGATATGATAGTCCATGAGTCGAGTTGTAGAGTTTAGAAAGTCTATTCGGTCATTGTTCGACGAATTATCAAAGGGAGAAATCAGTGTTTCAAGTCTTCCGCTTTACTACTGCTGATGCACTCCGATTAAATGTCAACAACAACAAGATTCACTTCATCTACTTCAACTCTAGCAAAAACCTATCACTGCTGATGGAAACTTCGACTTGTAAATATTTTTAATCTTTCTCTTTATTTTGATTTATAAAACCAAGAAAAACAAAATATAAAAATATAAAACCTATAAAAACAAAATGCAAAATAAAATTAAAAAAAATCAAAAATAAAAAAAGAATCTTCTCCGACATGTCTCTCGACAATCGATAACATTTGCGCACCTAGAAATGTTGATTAATATTAACACGGGTGAATAAATGAAGTTCGAGCGAGAGTTTCAAATGCTTTCAAAACATGTCCTCTCACCTTTTCTCTACGACTTCTAAGTAAATGTCAGCTTAGGACTCGGTCTCCAAAGAAAGGAAAATGTTCATTTATGTCCATTTATCCCAAACAACGAGAAGTTCATATCTTCTCGGTCTTGAGAAAAGTCATATAAACATTCAAAGTTTTGAATGCTCAAAGAAAGTTTTAAGAAAATGATGTAAATTATAGATATATCTCACATATTTCCTGTTTTTTGAGCACAATTTTTCAGAGATTTTCATCAAAAAAAAGAAATTTTCAAATTCTTTCAAAATTGTGTGCTCAACAAACTCCCACTCCAAGTTTTCACTCTATTCTATAATTGAGGGGAGTATAATAATATGATTCATTCTGCATGCACTCCTGTTCTCTCTAACGGCTCATGTGAATTTCAGACATTAACTTGTTTTAATTCACTAATTGTCAAAAAATTGTAAACACATATGCAATTTTTGAGGGGGGGGGGTATAGTTGATTAAATGTGATCAATACGGATAATAACGGTGTTTTAGTTTTGAATGATCTTCAATCTATAATACGGGTTCCTAAAACCTCGCAGTGGGCAAAAACACTTTCATAATATGGGTGCACAAGTGTAGGGGAGCTTTTAGGTAACTCTGGAAACACTCAATGTGTCTCAAATGATTTCTCAGACACGATGATTGGAAATTTTTCATCAAATGACTTTATGATCTTCATGCAATATCTCAAAGACCAGACCAACTGGTATTTTCCCAGGAGTTATAAGGCGGTTAAGGTTAGGTATATTTGTTCCATGATCCAACCAGAACCGGAGGGATCTACCCAGGAACACTCTATTAGATAGAGTAGAAGTCCTAGGTATGATTGAAAAAAGGAGTAAAGTAAGAATAAGGGAATAGTGTCGACTGAAATGGAACTAGTGCTGGAATAATCCCAACAAGGTACTAGTCATGAAGTCCGCGGTAAGCACAGAGGGGTGAAGAAAGAAAAAAGAATTGTAAGGATAAAGGTGAAAAGAAAGAAGCCCTCCATACAACCGTAGGCAGAAACTGGGATCAATGCATAATCTAATCGGTAATCACAAGATGATTCTGAAATGAAGACAAGTCATCATGGACCCAGTAAGCAATGCACAACCCTCCTTAGACGACACAGAATCTTTCAACGTTTATGTTCACTTCTTCACGAGATCACACATTTCTATCAGGCTTCTCATTCCGAGAACCGTGATATTGAAAAGGTGGCAGTCCGCTCTAGCCACCGATTACCATAAAAAAGTGCACTTATATAGATTGAGCCAACGAGATCTATCACAAAATCTCACTAGGCACCAAATTTCAAAATACAAAAATGTCGTACATCATTATACAACATTTGGTATTAAAAAGTCCTACGCATTATCCTTGTGATAATTGCCAGAACATCAGAGTGATACTCTTTAGTATTCACAGTGAAGATGGAAATCCTTCTTGAGCCAACATCAAACAAGCTCTTGGTAGGTGACTTGCGAGATTCTATATGAATCAAACTTGTGTCAACTGGAAAGAAACGATGGTGCGATTCTATATGAATCAAACTTGTTCCAGTAAAATGAATTGACGACTCAATCAGAAAGATAGTAACTATCTGATTCACTCTTACCGTGTTATCTGCTTTGAGACGCTCCGGTAACGAGAACGGCTAGTGCAGCTGCGAAACCCTGTCAAGGAGATTCTTTTGAATTCTACCTGATCACAGGATATTTATACTGAATAACGGGAACCGTGGTATTGCAACCGTAATCGGCCCGAGTGACAAAGACACTTTCTCATATATTTTATCTCAACCTATACTTGCAGGTTTTTCCTAACGTAGCAGCTTCTAGTCCCATGACGAGTCAAGATTCAAGACCGCATGCTCCAAATCCACAATGATTAATACATGATGAAAGCTCAAACATACATGTCAAAGTCTTCCGCAATCTCTGATTGAACAAGCACTTCCTCATAAGAACATTTCTAGGGTACAAAGTAATCATGTTATAAGAAAATGTTGAGGGAGATTGTTTAGCAAGCTTTCAGATCTTGAGCATTGAGGAGTGGAGACACAAGATCGCAAAGGGGCATAAAGATTCAAGATAAAGATTTAGAGATCTCAATAGTCCAATGACAAATCAGTGCCAAAGACCACGATATCAATATTTTGTCAAAAGATATCAATTTAAAGATCAAGATCCAAGATCACAAGAATTAACTACCTAACTACAACTTATTTGTGTTGACATAATGTATTGTTTTCATTACCTCATTGGTAACTTTAAGGATCAAAGAATAAAAAGCACAATTAAGTGTTGTTAGCCGTGTATTTATTAAAGTGATGTTCATTAAATATTCCCGAGCCTTGTATAAGTAAAACGTAGTTTACGGGAATTTAGTTAAGCTAGTTGGGCCTAGTTGTCGGGCTCAAGCCCATTTGTATTATGAACCGGCCCAACTCAAAGCCCACAAGAATAGTCCACTCTTGTAACTATTTAAAGCCCTCTCCAAGTGTGGAGAGGGTGTTGCTTCTCATTTTTCTTTTCATGAACAAGTAACCATTTTTCCTTTTTATCTTTCTCTCTCTAAAATCTCTTTTTCTTATTTTTGTGTTTGGTGATGAAATGATATCCTAACAAGTGGTATCAAGAGCAAAGGTTTGGTGTTGTGATTTGGTTGTGGTAATTTTTTTTAAGCTTATCATTCGGTATTTTTGTTTGTTTCATCTCGTCATAACAGTCAATTTTTTCTAGTTTTTCTATTACTCTCGTAGCTAGTAAACACAAGACCGTGTTCTTTTCGTTTGGTCCGAACGAGTGAAAAAACTCAACAATCGAACGAGAGGAAACCTTGTTCAACCGATCGGGTGGAAAAAACTGTTGCATCGAACGAGGAAACTTTTTGAAGGATCGAACGAGTTCCTCTCTATAGGATCGAACGAGAGCAATCTCTTTGAAGGATCGAACGAGGAGAATTCTTCAAGGACCGAACGAGGAGAATTCTTCAAGGACCGAACGAGGAGAATCCTTCAAGGACCGAACGAGGAGAATTCTTCAAGGACCGAACGAGCGAAACTCTTCAAGGACCGAACTAGATTTTTCTTTTAAGGACCGATCGAGTGAACCGAACGAGAGGATCGAACTAGTTGAAGGACCGAACTACCTAAGAACCGAACTAGCGACGGACCGAACTAGCGAAGGACCGAACGAGCAGAGGACCGAACTAGTCAAATTTTTTGTTTTACGGTTTTGTCTTGATTTTGTAAAATCCCGCGAAAGATACGATTCTTTTCTCGGTTTTAATCAAAGATTTGTAAAATCCCGTGAAATAGTTTTCCACCACAACAACAAATCACTTTACCCACTAAAGATCCTTGTTTATCATTTTACATCACCTCTTTGCAATGTCGA
>BQNB010074028.1:7924-31926 GCA_026074375.1 Tanacetum coccineum
CGTTTGTGAAATCGTATTTATAAAGCTAAAATGTTTATAAACATTTCATTAGTAAAAACGACGTAACTTTATCGTTTTAAGCCCGTTTCTTACGTTTCTTATGTCCATGCTTTCGTATTAAGACGAGTTATTAAAATATTACATTTTCATATTTTTAGTCCCCTAATGAATAGTGGTTTTTACTATTCATGACAGTTTATAAATTTATTTTTATAGATTTAGTTATCATAAAACCCGTAAATGTCGTATTTTATCCGTTTTAGCTCCGATTTTAGTGATTCTTTCGAGCACGTCTTCTTAAGTACAAATCCTATCAAAATATAACATTTTTCAAAAATATGTATCTGTTATGAATAGTGATTATTACTGTTTATAGTTTATAAAATTATTTTTATAAACTTTAATTACCGTAAACTTGTGAAATTAATAACTCCTTGGTTATTGATCAAAAAATTATGATTCTTAATGTTTTGGAATCCTAAAAATATGTGTGATCTGATAAAAATAACCAACCTTATATATCAGTAGTATTTTGTAACTTGTTTTTATAAAATTTCTTTTATAAACCCGTTTATTATCGTATAACTTGTAAATTACGCATCTCCTTCGTTATCAATCAGTTTTTCGAGTTTCTTACCTTTTCGGAATCCTCATGGCATGTATTATTTTATAAAAATATAAAACAAATAAGTTATTTATTCGAATTTGATCAGAATGTTTGAGGTTTCTTGCTAAAAACATGTTTAAACCTAGTTTTGTAACTTTTAAGCTTAATCATCTTGTTACAAGTCCATTACAACACTCATTATCACATGAATTACTTCCTTAGGGTCCCTAGTCTATGATTTATTCATATATTGTCCAAGAATCACAAGATCCAAATGTGTACATACTTATTTATTTATGAACTTTCATAAGTATACATTTTAGATAACTTGTTTATATAAACTTTTTATACATAAACCATACTTGTACATAACTTATACATCCATTATAACATGATATGAACATTAATACTACATATATAAAAGTTTACCAAATCATAGACAAGTGTAAAAATCCATATTTCATGTAGATAAGTTTCCTACATGGTGATTAACTATACAAACATTATATATGCATAAAATCATGAAAATAAAGAGATTAAGAGTTTTAGGTAACCTTAATATGAAGTGAGATGATGAAAAAAGTGATCTAAACCCTTGTTTAGAAACCAAACCCTAGCTTACTACACCAAGAAAACCCTAGTTTCAAGTAATCCCTAATCTTGAACCTTTCTTGTTTAACACTTGTAAACCTTAAACCAAACCTTCAAATCACCTTAGGTTATCTTAGATATCATGTAGGAATGTGTATAAATGTTTCAAATAAATTTTTGTATGGATTTGGTGTGTGTTTTATTTGAGTCGTGGGTTAGAGAGACCAAACAAGAGAGATGTGTGAAATTTTTACTAAGGAAATGATATGTATGTTTTACTAACACTTGCTACTAGCATTATATACAAAGAGGACTAGTCAAAGACATATTGAGGGTCTTATGGAAGTCTTGGTCAAGTTCACTATTAGGGATAGTAAGAAAAATAGGTCTTGGTTCCTATAACATGAGATCATCCCATGAAATCAAGGAAATGTGTTTTCAAACTAGATATTTTTGTGTTTTCTCTCTTAAATCCGGCCATAGGCGTATATGTGATGATATATTTTGTAAATTTTGAGTATTGGGTATAAGTGTGGGTATTTGTTAAAGCGTAGAAAAGTTTTGGTGGTTCCGGGGAATGCCTAAACATATTTTATCGTGAAACGCAACCAATAAAAATAAAATGAACAAAGTTAATAATTATCCTCAAAATAATTACTTAACACTTGCTTGATGTAAACATTTAATTTTTTGATGCCCGTTTACATTGAACGATAATTTTTAGCTTACGCGATTTAACTTAACACTTTAAAATTAAAAGCAAACGCGTACAATACTAAAAATACATAGTGAATTTATTAACGTCGTAAATGACCCTAAAACACGGGGTGTTATATTGTGAGTTCTTGACCATCCTTTCTTCTCTAACCTCTTGACTCTCAACTTCAAACTTGAAATCTCCTGTGCTTGAGCAGTCTTAGTATTTTCCAGGTCAAGGACTCTTTGTTGTAATTTGGTACAAATTTCCATCAAATCATTGAGTTTCAGACTATCCTTACCACTGAGCAGTGGATCATTGGAAGGTGTAGGTAAATATTCCTCATTGACAGCCTCATCTGCTATAGGCTCTGTAGGACCACTAGATTGAGGAATCTCGGTGTCTTTTCTCTTTGGCTTCCTTGGTTTTTGTTTCTTCTAGGGTTTATATGTTGATGGTTGAGTAATAATGAGTGTATGATAGGGATCAGTAGGATTAGTTGAACCTTCACCCATTTCTTCATGAGCTTGAACCATCATGGTTGGAAATAAAGGTGTAACTCTCTTAGAAAAACCTTTCCTTTCCCTCTTTATATTCCCAAATATCTTCTTAGTATGAGAGGGGGTAACATAAATCCTTTTATGATTTGACATATCACCAGCTTGTTGATTCAGAAAGACTTGCACAAACCTTGGATACATTAGAAATTTGACACTACTATCCACATTCTTCACCATACTTTCAAAGATATACTTAGAAAAGTTGAATTTCTGGTTTATGGCTAAGCAGATTATTGCAGAGGCCATAGTGCTATTAAATTTGTTTCATGCAGTAGACTTAGCACTTAGGCATTGCAGAATAGTATAAATCAAAAACTTCCATTGAGAAGAAAATAAAGCCTTGTAAAATGTAAGTTTCTGAGAAGGTTTTTCTTACCTTATTAAATCAAGTTGCTCAAAAATATCAGCATTGGGTAGACATGCAATTCCTTCAGCATCTTCCAATTAAAGATCTCTTCTTACACTTTTTTCAATGATGATCACTTTCTTCCCATCCACTAGGGCTTGTAACTGAACTTCTCCATTAAAGGTTTTTACCTTTGCAGTAGCCCAAAATTATTGAATGCACGAAGTGTATATTGTAGGATTAACAGTTAAAGCATATCTTATAGAACTTGCATTGAGAAAATCAACAATTTGTTCAAACCCTTCACTTTCAGCGGGTTTATCCAAAAACGAGACTAAATTGTGTGTATCAGCAAACGGTAGGGTCGTCATTATGTTAGGTTTTGATGACAAAGGATGAAATTGAGTTAGGGTTTATGATTAGAGAGTATATGAAATATTGAAATCGATTAAATGATTGAATGAAACCCTTAATCGAAGTATTTATGAAACTACCCTTAACAGCATTAACGTTCGCTAGCAGTTGTAAGTTATGCCTAACAGCATTAACTTTCAACTAGCAGTAGTAAGTAACCCAGCAGTTGTAACTCAGCAGTAGGTTAAGCCTAGCAGCATTAACTTACAACCAGCAGTAGTAAGTTATGCCTAGCAACATTAACTTTTTCTAGCAGCAGTAAGTTTATGCCTAGCAGCATTAACTTTGAATTACCAACATTAACTCCAATTCCTTTCTAATCAGTATTTCCATCATTAAATTAATATTTTAACTTACAAATTCTCTCTGTCTGTTTTTGATTTCTCTCAATTCTTTTAGCTCACAATTCTCTCTGTCTGTTTTTGTCACACATCTCTCTTTCTGTTTTTCAACTCACAACTTCTCTCAATTCTTTTTCTCATTAAATCACTCTGTCTGGTTTTATCACACATCTCTCTTTCTGTTATTAATCTCACTAATTCTCTCTATTCTTTTTCTTACTAAATCACTCTGTCTGGTTTTATCACACATCTCTCTTTCTGTTTTTAATCTCACTAATTTTCTTTATTCTTTTTCCTCACCATTTTCTTAATCAGGACTTTAAAGATTTAGCATTCCAATACTAGCAATCAGATATTGAAATCTACTTACATCAAATGCTTTTGTAAGCAAATCTGCAACATTCTTGTCAGTATGAATCTTGATCATTTGAATTAGCTTCTTTTCATTGGAATCTCTGATAAAGTGATGTCTAATCTCAATGTGCTTTGTTTTTGAATAAAAAACAGGGTTCTTAACTATGCATATAGTACTCTCATTATCAATATAGATCTTTGTATGCATAAAGTTATACCCATAATCAAGCAATTGATTTTGAATCCAAAGCACTTGGCCACAGCAACTTGAAGCAGCTACATATTCAGCCTCTGTTGTGGAATTAGCAACCACAGTCTGCTTCTTGCACTGCCATGAAATCAATCTACACCCAAGGAATTGACAACCTCCTGTTGTGGACTTCCTATCCAAGCTTGCTCCAGCATAATCACTATCAGTGTATGCTACCAAATCAAAAGGTGAATCTTTTGGATACCAAAGGCCCAATTTAGGTTGACCTTTTAAGTATCTAAAAATTCTTTTCACAGCATGAAGATGTGACACTTTTGGGTTGACTTGGTATCTTGCACAGGCACACACTGCAAACATAATATCAGGTCTTGAAGAAGTAAGATACATCAATGAACCAATCATTGATCTATATAAATGAACATCCACTTCTTCACCATCTTCATCCTTGAGCAAAGGCTTTTGAGTTTCCATAGGTGTGCTTGCTGTCTTGACATCAGTAAAACCAAATTTCTTCAAAATCTCAGTCACATACTTGTCTTGACTGATAAAAATCCCATCCTCCTTCTGCTTTACTTGCAGTCCTAAGAAGAATGTGAGTTCACCCATAGAACTCATCTGAAACTTCTTATGCATCATCTTCTCAAACTCAGTGCATAATGACTTCTTTGTAGAGCCAAAAATGATATCATCTACATACACTTGAACTAACAGAATATCACCTTTGTCCCTTCTGATAAACAAAGTCTTGTCTATCTTTCCTCTCTGAAACCCATTGTCCAACAGATATGTTGACAAGGTTTCATACCATGCTCTAGGAGCTTGATGCAGTCCATAAAGTGCCTTTTCTACTTTGTATACTCTGTCAGGGAAGTCTGGATCTTCAAATCCTGGTGGTTGACAAACATAGACTTCCTCTTTAATCTTACCATAAAGAAAAGCACTCTTGACATCCATCTGGTACACCACAAAGTCTTTAAATAAGGCATAGGCTAAAAATAGCCTAATTGCTTCAATTCTTGCAACAGGGGCAAAGACTTCATCATAGTCAATCCCTTCTTCTTGTGTGTACCCTTGAGTAACCAATCTTGCTTTATTTTTAATCACAAATCCTCTTTCATTCTTTTTATTCCTGAAGACCCATTTAGTGCCTATAGCCCTTTTGCCATTTGGTAAATCCACCAAAGTCCAAACCTATTATAACTTGAATTGTAGAAGATCTTCCTGCATAGCCTCTATCTAGCTTGGATCCTTAAATTCATGGATTACCTTTTTGAGTTCTTCTTGTGATAAAAAGCAAGTAAATAAGCAATTTTGAAAGTCTTTATGGTTTGTTCTTTGCTAAACTGAACTAAACAAACCATGTTCTTCCAAATTGTTTGTCATTCTTCTTGTTTGAGGTGCTGAATTTAAGTCTCCAATAATTTGATCAACTGGATGATCTTTATTTATTCTTGTAGTTGGAATAGGACTAACAGGCATAAATGTATCTAAATTGTTCATGTCAGCATGTGCACCAACATCTTCGTCATCATTTGAATAGACAATATCTTCCAATTCAGGCATATTTGGATCATTAGGAAGATCAAAGCTTGTTTTTGCACCAACAACATTAACTTCATTTGAGCTAGCAGCATTAACATTATTAGTGCTATTATCACTATCTTCCTTCTCTTAATCATTAAATTCACTGTCTTTTCTTAGATTTTCATCATCACCTGAAGGTTTGAATCCAACATTAGGAGAACTCTTTGACTTTTGAGAGAATGGTGGATCAGTAGTCCACAATGGTAGTAGTATGTAATCTTTGCCAGGAACTATCTCCCTTCTAGCTTTACCTGTATCATCATATGCTTTTGTACCTGCATTACCATTAGACTGATTTCCTGTAATAACTGGCTTATAATTCATTGACTTTGTTAGTGCATCAATATCAAAAATCTAATTTGGTCCACTTCCTATAATATTAGGTGTATTTTCACTAAACTGAACATGCAGGTTCTCTTCAACTATCCTTGTTCTACTGTTGAATACTCTGAATGCTTTACTATTAATTGAGTACCCAACAAAGAATACTTTATGTTGATCCCAATTCAAGATCTATTCTTTAGCTTGTAAAGAGTATGTTACCTTGGATAAATCCAAAATAACAATGGTAGAAACTTTGTGTGTGTATTAAAGAGTATGCAGAATATACTCTTTAATATCTAGAAGAATTATGAATGTAATAGTAAATATGAATGAACAAAAATGTAACAAAAAGCTTCAATATTATTAAGACCAATAATACGAGTACTCTGTCTAGTACTAAGGTTTATAACCTTGAAGCTATGAATATCTAAATCGTATGTATGACTGACTTTTTGATTATATACCCTAGGATCTCCTTTTATACACCAAGGAGTCCTACAAGGCTTACAATACTTTCCTAACTTATCATGATCTTCTAAACAAATAACTTATACATATCTTTTACAAAAATAACTTAATATAAGTATTCTTGTTATCCAATCAATCTTTATCTCTTCTCTGATATGTCTTTGATCTTATCTCTATCAGCATAATCCTTTCAGTAGTTGTATCTTTATAACCAGCAGCACTAACTGAGTACAAGCAATAGTAAGTACCAGCAGTACTAACTTTATGCTAACAGTTGTAGCTTTACTCTAGCAGTATAAAGTTATACTAACAGTACTAACTTTTCTAATAATAGTAACTACTTAGCATATTTTCAGTCTCTAACTCTGAGTAGTCTTAACTTCTACTAATAGCAGTAACTTTATACGAACAGTACTAAATTATACTAACAGTAGTAACTAGCAGTAGTAACATTATACTACCAGTACTAACTACTTAGCATAAATTTCATTATGTTTTACTGAACGGTACTAAGTTAAGCTTGACAACACTAATATATACCTGAGTAGTAGTAATTCTAAGAATCATCTTGAAGTCTTTTAATCCCAACAATCCTCCCCTAAAATTGATGTTCATCTTCTGAATCTTCAAGTTTCTTTATTAAAAGTCTTCATTATCATCAGGAGGATTCATTCAAACACATCATTGACCCTTTTGTTGTTTTGTCAAAAGCTTGAGAAGTTGGTAGCACATCTCATTCCAGTGATCAACTTGAAGCTTCTTATCAAACATGTTTTTGATAGTTATTGGTGTAAGGGGATACTTCTTTTCAACTAACATAAAGATACGTAGATTCTTAAACCTTACAAAGTGCACTCCACAAGAATTAAATAGCTTCCAACCAGTCACTTTATATCCTTGTAGACTTCTCCATACTCTACTCTTTATGTCAGGCTCAAACATAACTTTCAAATCACCTAATAACACTCTTTCATGTTCATCTTCAGGCTTTGTATCACCATGCTTTGTTTTAACTAACTTCCAGAGAGTTTCTAGGTCTTCTCTATCAATGTACTAAAGCATCTTAATCATTGAAGTGTGTCTTTTTAAACTATCATCAGCTCTTATCAATTGATAGTGCCCCATTATTCCTTCTCTTATAAGCTTGTAGTCAACTATTACTGGAGGTTTGCTAGCTAGTGGTATAGCATTAATTGCTATATCATCATCTTTGACTATTTCCATATGCTTTTTCAGTTCGGCTTCATCATCTACTTTTAACTTCTTTATGCTCATCAATCTTTTGCTTCTTAGACTTATCAAACTCCAGTTCATCCCCTGCTCTCTTTGCACTACTATCTTGTGTAATTTTTGCCTTTTTAGAACTATTTTCATCCTTCTTTCCAATGAATTCATAGCCACAAAAGTATTTACCACCTTCATCTCCTTGTCAAATAGCTTTTGGATTTCTTCATAGCTTTTACCCTTTAGCTGATTATGTTTGTATTCACCCATATGCTTAAGATAGGTAGACATTTGGCTTCTCTTTTGTGCCTTGGTAAGAGGTTTATTTCTCTTTTCTTGTTCTCTTAATGCAACAAAATGTTTCCTCCTCTTCTCCATGAATTCCATAAATAATTTTGCCTTCTCTTCATCTGTCAACTCCTATCTCTCTCTCTTATTTGGAGTCTCTCAGCCAGTAATCTATCAGCCTCCATCATAGCTTGTGTATTTTCCTATGATTCAATCAAAGCTATATTGGCTTCTTCTTCCTTTTTCCTTGTAATTCTCGGCTCTTCTTCTAATTCAGTATGCATTTCAGCATCTAATTTTTTGGCAAGCTCTTCATCTACTGAAATTTGATCTTTTCCCCTGAATTTCACTGGTTTCTTAGGTTCTTGCATGATGCCTTTGCATTTGTCTTTGATTGAGGATTATGCTGAAGAAATTCTTGGCTTAGGCACAGATACTTGTTCTTCTTTATCATGGAAAACATTTGCCTTTGCCTTTGGTCTTGTAGCAGCAGTAGTAACTGTTGTAGCAGCAGTAGTAATAGCTTTGAATTTAGCTACTTTGATTTCAATCAAGGTCTGAGCCAAAGATAACTCATCTTTTGAAATTTGTGGAGTTGAAGCAGCAGTAGTTATTAAAATTGTAGAAGGAGCACTAGTTATTCGAATCGTAGGAGCAACACTATCTTCAATAATAGTACTAACCTTCATTTCATCAATCTTTGCACTTTGCAATTCTTTCTCACCAGCAATATCTTCAACAATTACCTCCCCACCATGAAGATCATTTACTCTAAACATGTCTTCTTTATTCAACCTCCCATGAGTTTCATCAACCAATGTGATCCATACATCTTGATCAATGTCTGCTATTTTCCTCCCCTGTTTAGATGGATCCTCCTGATCACCCAAACTATCTTTATCCTTAGAGGATTCAACCCTACTAGATGCACCAACTTTCCTTAATCTTTTTAACCCTGTAGTTCTTGATTTCTTTCTCTTTTCCAACTTCTAGACCCTCTTCCTTAAACCAGCAATCTCCTTTGCTTGAGCATCCCTTGTCGTCTACAAATTAAGAACCTGTTTTTGTAATTTGGTACACAAAATCATCAAATCATTTAGTTGCATTCTATCCTTACCACTTGGTAATGGATCATTGGAAGTAGTAGGAATACTGCCCTCATGCTTTGTCTCATCTTGAGGAACTTTAGTTTCCTTCCTCTGTTTCCTTCTAGACTTTTGTTTCTTCTGGGGTTGAGTGGATGTAGATGGTTGATTAACAATGGGTGTTTGTTGAGAATCAGTAGGAATGTTTGAATCTACACCCTCTTCTTGATTAGCTTGAACCATCATTATTGCAAACAGGGGTGTCACTCTCCCAGAAAAGTCCTTTCCTTCTCTCGTCATGTTGGCAAAGATTTTCTTTGTATGTGAGGGGTTAACATAAGTCTTCTTGTGATGTGACATATCACCAAGCTGTTGATTGATAAATACTTGTACAAATCATGGGTACATCAAAAATTTAACCCCTACCTCTAAGTGCTTTACCATAGCATCAAAAATATACTTGGACAGATTAAATTTTTGGTTTGTGGCCAAGCATATTATTGCAGAGGCCATAGTGCTACTGAATTCGTTCCATGCAGTAGTTTTAGCACTAAGGCATTGTGTAATGGTATGAATCAAAAACTTCCATTGTGGAGAAAAGAAAGCTTTATAGAATGTAAGTTTCTGAGAAGGTTTTTCATACCCCATCCTTGCCAGTTCTTCAAAGATAGTAGCAATTAGAAAACAATCAATACCACCTGCATCTTCTAAGTTAAGATCACTTTGAATACTTGTCTCTGTGATGATCACCTTCTTCTTATCAATTAGGGCTTGTAACTGATGTTCTCCATTAACCGTCTTTACCTTTAATGTTGCCCAGAACTGTTCAATGCAAGATGTGTAGATAGTAGGATTGACAGTTAGAGCATAATGGATTTGATTAGCATTCATAATATCAATCATTTCATGAAACCCATCACTTTCAGTAGGTTTTTCCAAGAAAGCGATCATGTTATGAGTGTCAGCAAAATTTGGGCTCGAAATTGTGATGATTTTGATAATGGATGAGAAAATTGAGTTATGATTTATGATTAAAGAATATATCAAAGTGTAAAATTGATCGAATGAGTGAACGAAACCCTTAATCAAAGTATTTATGAAATCACCCTCAACAACACTAACTTAAACTAGCAGCATTAAGTTAAGCCTAACAGTATTAACTAACCCAGCAGTAGTAAGTTATGCCTGGCAGCATTAACTTATGCCTAACAACAGTAAGTGTATACTTAGCAGCATAAACAAATACGGGCAGCAATAATTTAAGCCTAATATCATTACCTTAAGCTTAGCAGCATTAAGCTTAAGCTGAGCATCATTAACATTAAGACGCCAATAATTACCACAATTTCTTTCCAAAAAGCATCTTAGAAACTCTCTTTCTGTTTTTAATCTCACAATATCTCTCATTTCTTTTTCTCACCAATTCACTCTATCTGTTTTTGTATCACACATCTCTCTTTCTGTTTTTCATTCTCACTAATTCTCTTAATTCTTTTAGCTCACAAAATCACTCTGTCTATTTTTAAATCAAGAGCATTTTTAAGATAATTTTGTACAAAATTCCATCAATTCCTTTAGTTTCATACTATCCTCCCCACTTCCAAGTGTGTTAACTCTTGAGAGAGGTGGGTCAATGGACTTTATAGATGCAGTCTTAAACCTAGTTTGAGCATTTGCATCCCCCAATATGGTATATTATCACCTAGGACCACTACCTGAACCAGTTCCCTAAGGACTTAGCTTATTAAGCGTTGCCATGAATTGGGTCTTATTTTATGTTACCACTGTCCTGCTCTACTTCTAAGCTAGAAGCAGTAGTAGCAGCCATTTCCATTCTGTCACCCAACTCTTTATGGACAGCCTCATCACCAACCTTTATAGGGGACCACCAGACTGAGGTATCTTAGTGTCTCGACCTCTTTTGCCTAGCAGTACTAATTATAATTAGCAGCATTAATATTTGCCTTAACAGTTTTAACTTTATCTTCAATAATTATACAACAACATGCCTCTATTCATCACAAGCACACTAAAAAAGACTAGATAGACATGTGAGAATTCATGAGGATCCATATTTATGTATAACTCATGAATAAAAGTTAAGAACTGTTAAACCTCCCCTCAAATAATACTTCAAAGATTGAGTAATCCAATGCTAGCAATCAAAAAGTTAAACCTTGTTGGGAATTAAGAGCTTCTACAAGTTTATACTGCTGATAGACTTAGTACTGCTATTGAAGATTTGTACTACTTCTAAAGATTGAAGAATATAGACTAAGTCATTAGTACTGCTAGTGATAGTAGTTAGTATTGCCAGTACATTGTTAGTACTACCAATTATAGTTAGTACTGTTAGTTATATATTTAGTACTGTTAGATATATAGTTAGTACTTGATTGGTACAATAGTATATATATAAATATTAATTTATACTTATATAACAACCTAATAATTTTCATCAAATGCAAAACCTATTTTACTATTATCACAATTGTACGGGGAAATTTTTCGCTTTATTACATTACTTATATATCTCAGTATGTCATAACTAAAGTAGACAAGCTCACGAAACCTATCTATGACCATCCTATCTTTATATATGTCAATCAATCATCATAACATGTCAAGTCAATAACATCATATCCCTTTTACAAGGTACATTATTCCTATAATGTACTATTCGCAATGTTATATCTAAACGGGCTTTAAACCGTTATCGTATACCTCTAAACCCTAATTCTATGAAAGATTAACATCTAAAGTGAATGCATAAGCTACTAAAGCATATGTACAAGCAATATAACATCTCATTTTAAATATAAAATCTCTTCAAGTCAAAGTACAAGTCTCTAAAAGTTCAATGTACAAGTCATTAAGCATGATCTCCAAAATAGCCGTTTTACCTCTATTTTCATTCTAATTTCTTCACCATCACTTGTGTGCAAGCTACTACACTCAATATACAATGTGTAAACCCTAATTATTCTATTCATAAGATTTCGTACACATTTTACACTCAAAACCCTAATTCAAAAGTCTAAAACCTTAACCCGAGCAAAATACTAAACCATGACCCGTTTCTTTATTTTTATCCATCATAAACCTAAACCAACTCTCAAATAAGTTGTAATAACTTAATTTACAACATTAAAAATCATTTTCAAACATCATTCCATCATAATTTCATTATTTTATTTCAATTATACAAGAAACGAATCCAAGAAACCCTAATTGTGCACTAAATGTAACCTTGACCCGTTTACTCATTTTCTGACCATCTCATTCTCAAGTAAGCAACCAAGAGTCATTTTAAACCCATAAAATGAGTTTACAAACCTTTATCCATCATTATCCATCCTTGCTTCAACATGTTACGAGAAATACAAAGCTAGAAAACCCTAAAAAGCCTTAAATGAACCCAAATTCCAAGTTACAGCTTATTTCTTTTCTTTTCAACTCATTTTTAAACTAAAACAACTACAAAACTCATTGATAATACATTATTTAAGCTCTAGGATCTATTCCCATTAATTCCTAATCAAAAGTATGCAAAATATAAACCAAGAAAGTTAAGAAAACCCTAAACGAGCCCTAGTTGAACCCGTACTCCCATTTCTTCAATTTTAACCCGTTTTAACCCAAACCAATTGCTAATCTTTGTTAATCCTTCATATATCAGACCTTAGCTATATATATTAACAATCCTTAATCATTTACACACGAGATAAAAGCTTGAAAACTTGTGAAACCCTAGTCGAACCCCAAAACAGCCCGAACCCCTTCTAAGCCATCTTTGACCCATTTTAGACCTAATCAAGTGCAAGATATTTATCAAAACTTCTTCTAGAAACCTTGTAGCAGCTTAAAAGCACTTCACTTCATCTCCTTGGTCACCAAGTTTCATAAATATCTTCCTTTGTCTCTAGTTTATTTCTCGCATGCATACTCATCATGTAGCTTCTCCACCTCATTCTCTAGCCCTCCCATGTGTCAAGACCAGATCATGAAGCTTGCTTACTCATTATACCTTCAAATGGGTATAAATAGGACCCTTATGCCTTCATTCCAACTTGCACCCACCATCTTCTTACTATAACCCTTAAGGCAGCAATCCTTTGCACACTTATGATCCTAGGATCATTAAAGAAGTTCAAGAAGCAAATCCCTAAAGTATTGAAGCCTTGGAGTGAAGATACAAGGCGTACGAGTGGAAATACTACCCGAAATGACCCGTTTCCACCATTTTTGCTCCTTGAAGCTCAAACCCAGGTTTTACATGTTCTACTTCTGCTAATACACCCTTATAATGTTCATATGATCCTAAATATACTCTTGTTAAAGTTTCATAACACAATTCATGCTCATTTTCCATTTTGATCCAAAACCGTACACTTGAAACCCTAATTTCGTGTTTTTCTTAAACTAAATGTTATAATGATAAATTTTTTGTTATAATCTATCCTAGCATGATTAACTAATGTTAAAATAACCAATTTATTGATTAATTAAGGAATTTAATCTTAAAACCCGCGAGTTTTCATTTTAAAACCCTAATTTGACCCGTTTTACTTCCTAGCTTAACGAATCGTTAAATTAAACTTGTGTTATGTTAAAACTTCGAATTTATAGTTATTAACATATAAAATTTCTATTTGAAATTGTTAAAATAAGCTTGTAAGGCATTTGGACATGTTTTTGTAATTATTATCCATGCAAGGGGTATATATCGTAACTTTCTGAAACTTATAACTAAAAGGGCTAAAAATGTCATTTTATCAAAGTTATAACTATAGGGATCTATTATGTCACTTTTCAAAGTCCAAGGTTTACTTGGTATATCTTTCAAAGTTGAAGGACCAAAGTCGTAAAAATGCAAACCCTAGGATCTACTTGTAATTTTCCAAACCCCATGGGTCAAAAAATGTTACAACTTGAAAAAGTATAAAAACGTGTTCAAAACCTCTCAAAACATAACTTTAATTAACGCTCCTCGTGCTTAACATTTCCAGATATTGATTAAAACACTTAAAACCGATCATCCGGAAGCTATATTGTACCACAATACTAGGGAGCTTCATATTAAGAGGTTTCATCTTGGTATTACGTTCTGACTGAGTTGTTGGGTTTACGATTTAAAGTGCCTTAGCTCCTCAAACGTTTACTGAATGACTTCTGAATTATGATGGCCTGAACGGTGATACAATAATCCCAAACTCTTTAATCAAACTCATAACTCTTAAATCAAAGTTCTAAAGTACAATCTTCCTAAGACTTAACATTATTTTACTCAGGTTGTGTGATTAGGCTATTTACTATCATTTTGCTATATCAACTATCCCCGTTAAGATTGTGATAAGGTCGTCAGCTTTTATTTTGGAATATATATTACATCTACCTATCAGGTGAAGTTCATAACCTCGCCTTTACTTATTTTACATGTTTTATAAACCCGCGAGGGGGATACATGCTTTTGATTAAACGTCTATTTACATACTCATTTATCTTATAACAATATGATTACTTTTCAAAGACTTAGTGAATACATAGCTACGTTTGCACCCTTATATATCAATTTATTTCCATATAAGCATAGATGGGTTTATAAGATCAACATTTTCAACCCAGGTTTTAGACAAACTTTAAGAATGGTTCAATCTGTTTCTTAATTGATCAAATGTTTCATATGTAATCTAATATCATTAGTGCAACACGTATACCTTTGTTTAACATTTTTGCTTATATAACATTATTTTCAGTGTTTTACTTTCACATTATATATAGCTTTTATGTTTTCCACGAGGCCTAAACATCCATGATGGCATAGGGCCCTCAAAATTCTCGACACGGCCTTGATCTTTATTTGATCTAATAGAGGAAATTAAACCCAACATTTAAAAAAATCACTTTCATCTTTTTTTTTCTTTCAAATATTAATATCTCTTAAACCGTTAATCGTTAAATATAAAAAATATACCATCACGACGAGCATTTAATTATCTTTTTATAGATAGACACTTTGATATACTTTTTTTTCGTTCTTTTCTTTTCTTTTTTTTTTGTCTATATGAAGCAGTTGAATTGAGGGGATAAAAAAAGTCTGAAAGTATCCTTAATTATGAAGCAGTTGAATCGAGGGGATAAAAAAGAGTCTGAAAGTATCCTTACTGCACATATCTTATGTACTTTTAGCAGCATGTATCCTTTTATGGGTTTACTGGGAAGGATAGTTATTTGGATAGCTGCAATTAACAAGTGGCGGCTTTGTATCTTTAGATAACTGCAACATCAGGTAAGTACTATTGTAACTGGGATCAAATGAATCATGTGGGGTCTTTTGGCAATAGCTACTTATGCAATTAATCTCATATTCGGGTCCAGCATACCATAAAGTTTCTTGTGCTCAGTTTATAAAACAAGCATGTATCTCCCTCGCGGGGTTTTATAAATACAGTTTAAAAGTTGAAAGGCGAGGCTATGAACTCACCGTAAGAGCAATTAGATCAGAAGTATATCAAGTCTTGAATGAGCGAGAAGTACTCCTAGGCACCTCCTAAAATACGTGACGCGACTTAGTACGTAGAAAGTAATAATACGTAAAAATTTAACATATGATCATGAGATGTGTTTCCGAGATAAGTATGGCATTCCACTAGGACTTCCCCAAATCCTTTTTAATCCCAAATTGACTTGTGACCTGGTCTTATAGGCAAATGAACATCTACCAAGTTTCGGCTTCTAACTTTTATTTTATCACGGTGTACTATACGTTTTAAAATTTTTAGACTAGACGTAAAAACTAGGTTTCTGAATTTAACTTGACTTCATGGACTCATATCTCCTAGCTCACAAATGTTCTATATGTGAGGCTTACACCCCTGGAAAGCTATTTGTGTCTAGTTTCCAGAAAGGTAAGTCTCATAATTTACAAAGTCTCGTAACTATGTGAAAAGACCATTTTACCCCTGGTTGTCCAAAACAGAAAGTTAGTAAAAATTTTACCCATTACTAAAATGGCCATAAATCCCAAACCAAGATAGCAATGAAGGTGAGGTCAAAGGATATGGTTTCCTTATGATGTCTACTACTGACCCAATCAAAAAGATCTATTATTTTATGGCAAAAATTTGGAGTTTAACTCGTATTCCAAACACATGTCCAGATTTGACCTATTTTCTTGTTTTGGCCATAACTCACTCATCCTAAGGAGTTGGTTGAGCATCCAACTATCCTATGATGCTAAGACATGTATCTTTCCAGTCATATAAAATTTTAATCACAGATCCCAAGCTTAAAATATTTAGAGCTATGATACGTTTTAGCCTACTGTTTTAAAAACAGTCCCTATGTTTCTCTACAAAAACCTTTTTTTAAACATTCATTTTTAATTATCTACAAAAAATAAATGTCTATCCCAATGCCATAACTAATCCAAAACACCCTCAAGATCATCATCATATAAATATTCACAGAACCTCAACATCCATTTTTATGGATAAAAATTAAAGACAACAAGAAATAAAAAGGTAGAACAAATAAAAGAAAGATTAGGCTTACAAAAATGAAGATTTAGACTAGTGAATCAAACAAGAACATCCTTTCTTGTGTTGGCTGAATTCGAACCAATGAAACCCAAGATTACTAAGCTTCTAAACCTCCTAAATATCACCAAGAATCTCCCTAAGAAAACCCCAATCAAAAGCTTCAAGAAAACTCAAGAAAACAAGCCCTAAACACCTTCAAATCTTCATGAAATTGTACCAAACTTTGCAAGAGGCTTTGGGATGGTGTTATAGTGGATAAAAGGAGTAGGAAAATTTTGTGAGGATGGTGATGGTGGTCCTAGGGTGTTCGGCAGCAATGGGGAGGAAGAAGAAGGAGAGAATTTTTTTTGAAATGAAGAGAAATGAAAGGGTTACTTGCATGTATAGAAAATTGGAAAGTGATAATGAGTTATAGAAAAGAGAAGTGTGGTTGTGTGTTGTTATGTATAACCGGCCATTGGCCTAGTTTTATGAAAAAAAATATTTTTTTTTTGATTTTTAGTTATAAGTATTTTATTAAAGTGTAGTGTGAAGTTAATTAAGAAAAGTAAAGTTTTAAAGGTAAAAACGCGAGTTTTAGCAAGAATTTTCGTAAACGCGAATCACAGCGGAAAAATGTAAATGATGAAAATTATAATCGTCGATGCTTAACGTGGATTCGCCGATTCTTTGTAAACGTCGCGTAAATTACAATCGTAAACCCTAATTTCTTCCGGTTTTGTCGTGAGTTCATATCTCAACATAAAAATGAAAATTATATTTAATACTCGAGAATAAAATAACGACCTGAATTTGACGGATTGTCACAGCATTTCCCCCTAAAAAGGGATCTTCGTCCCTGAAGATCAATTCATCTTGTTGTTCGCTTCTTGTTAAAATCGAAGAGATGAGGGTATTTCTTCCACATCTGGTCCTCCCGTTCCCAAGTGTATTCCGGTCCACGACTCGAGTTCCATCGAACTTTTACTATCGGGATTCGACTTTGCTTGAGTTGTTTCTCCTCTTTATCCACAATTTCAATTGGTTCTTCAATGAAATGTAATTTCTCGTCGATCCTTACTTCGTCAAATGGAATGATAAGGTCTTCATCTGATAGACACTTCTTTAAGTTCGAGACATGGAATGTATTGTGTATTCCTTGAAGTTCTCGGGGTAATTCCAGTTTATATGCCACCGGACCAATTCTTGATAAAATCTTGAATGGTCCAATATAACGGGGACTTAATTTCCCACGTTTTCCAAATCGAACAACACCTTTCCACGGTGATACTTTCAGCATAACTTTGTCACCCACTTTGAACTCCAAAGGTTTACGTCTCACATCTGCATAACTTTTCTGTCTACTACGAGCAGCTAATAATCGGTTCTTGATTTGCACAATCATCTCTGTCGTTTCACGAATCATTTCTGGTCCCGTGAGTTGGGCATCTCCAACTTCACTCCAACATACAGGCGATCTACATTTCCTTCCGTATAGAGCTTCGAAAGGTGCAGCTTTAATACTAGCGTGATAACTATTATTGTATGAAAATTCAGCCAAAGGTAAGTGCTTATCCCAGCCACTACCAAAGTCAATCACGCAAGCACGCAACATGTCTTCCAATGTTTGTATCGTCCTTTCACTCTGACCATCAGTTTCAGGATGGTAAGCAGTGCTCATATCCAAATTTGTCCCCAAAGATTTTTGAAGAGATCTCCAAAATCTTGAAGCGAAACAAGGATCTCTGTCTGAAATAATCAACACAGGCACCCCGTGCCTACAAACAATCTCCTTCAATTACAATCTAGTGAGCTTCTCCATTTTATACTTCTCATTCATCGGAATAAAGTGAGTATATTTAGTTAATCTGTCAACAATGACCCAAATCGAATCATATCCTGATGGTGTTCTTGGAAGCTTTGTAATGAAATCTATGGTAATTCTCTCCTATTTCCAAACAGGGATTTCCGGCTGCTGAAGTAATCCTGACGGCTTTTGGTGTTCAGCTTTGACTTTAGCACATGTCAAGCACTTACTGACATATGTCGCAATATCAGCTTTCATATTCGGCCACCAGTATAACTTCCTTAAATCATGATACATTTTATCCGATCCAGGGTGAATGGAATATTTTGATTTATGAGATTCCAACATGATTAGGTCTCTCAATCCTCCAAATAATGGTAACCATACTCGTCCCTTCAAACATTTCGTACCATCGGATCTAACTTCAAACGGCTCTCCTTCGCCATGGAATCCTTCGGCACCAATATTTTCCTTTTTGCACGCTTTAACTTGCGCATTTCGAATTTGTCCGGGTAAATTGTTATGTATCGTCACCACTAAAGCACGCACTCGAATCGGCTCCTTATCCTTCCTGCTCAACACATCAGCGTCCACATTCGCCTTTCCTGGGTGATAACGAATAACACAATCGTAATCACTCAGAAGTTCGATCCATCTACGTTGTCTCATATTTAGCTCTTTTTGATCCAAAATATATTGTAGGCTTTTGTGATCGGTGTATACCGTACATTTAGTGTCGTACAAATAATGTCTCCATAATCGAAGAGCAAAAACCACCGCTCCCAACTCCAAGTCATGGGTTGTATAATTTTCTTCATTCTTTCTAAGTTTCCTAGAGGTGTACGCAATCACTTTTTCTCGCTGCATCAACACAGCTCCAAATCCTTTAAGAGACGTATCACAATATACAACAAAGTCTTCGCTTCCTTCAGGTAGTGATAATATCGGCGCACTACATAATTTCAGCTTCAATGTTTGGAATGCCTCCTCTTCGTCTTCGCCCCACATATACGGCTTATTTTTCTGAGTGAGTTTAGTTAATGGCTTGGATATTAGAGAAAACTCCTTAATAAATCTTCGATAATAGCCTGCCAAACCTAATAATTGTCGCACTTCTGTTGGTGTAGTCGGTGCAGCCCAATTTTTAATGGCTTCAATCTTCGCAGGGTCAACATAAACTCCATTACTATCTATCACATGGCCAAGGAATTGCACAGAATCAAGCCAAAAATCACACTTCGGAAACTTGGCATACAATTTTTCGCTCCTTAGGAAATTCAAGATAGTCTTCAAATGTTTACCATGTTCTTCTTTATTCTTGGAATAGATTAGAATGTCATCGATGAATACAATCATGAACTTATCAAGATACGGCTTGCATACGCGATTCATAAAGTCCATGAATACTGCAGGTGCATTATCCAGTCCAAAAGGCATTACCTGAAACTCATAGTGTACATAACGAGTTCTAAATGCTGTAATTGGAATGTCTTCCTCGCGTATGCAAAGTTGATGATAACCAGATCGTAAATCAATCTTCGAATAAACACTAGAACCTTGCAGCTGATCAAATAAGTCATCAATCCTCGGTAATGGGTATCGATTCTTGATCGTTAACTTGTTCAGTTTACGGTAATCAATACATATTCTGAACGATCCATCCTTCTTTTTCACAACCAACACCGGAGCTCCCCATGGTGACGAGCTCGGTCGAATAAAACCCTTTTCCAATAACTCTTGCAGCTGCTTGGACAACTCTTTCATTTCGGTTGGTGCTAAACGATATGGCGCACGCGCCACAGGTGCAACACCAGGAATAAGATCAATACGAAATTCAACTTGCCTGGGTGGCGGAAGTCTGGGTAAATCTTCGGGAAATACCTCGGGAAAATCTCGAATAATAGGAACATCTTCTAATCGCTTCTCTTTCGATTCTTGTTCAGTTACTTGAGCTAAGAATAACTCACAACCCTTCTCGGTATACTTTTGAGCCTTAATGAAAGAAACGATCTTTAATCGAGAATTATTTCTATCGCCTTTGATAACCAACGTCTTACCTCCTAGGGGAATCCTAACCTTCTTCTCTCTACATAAAATAGCAGCATCATATCTTGATAACCAATCCATCCCAATAATAATATCAAAACTTCCCAGTTCTATTACCATCAAGTCGATTGGAAAAGAATGGTTTAAAAGGTTAAGTGTACATCCTATTAATACATTATTGGTACTTACTACTTTCTCGTCGGCCAATTCGACTTCATAGCTAGTATCTAACTCAACCGGTTTAATGTCAATAAGGGTACTAAAATTTGTAGATACAAAACTTTTATCGGCACCCGAATAAAATAAAGCAGTAGCATATAGGTTGTTAAGTAAGAACGTACCAGTAACGACTTTCGGATGTTGCTGAGCATCCACAGCTCCTAACTTGTAAACAGCTCCACGATTATTCCCATCCTGACCATTCCTTCTCAATGTAGGGCAATATTTCTTTAGATGACCCTTTTTTTTGCAATTGAAACAAGTCACTTCTCTCTTGTCGGGGCACCTACAAGCAGCAGTCTTGTGCCCTAACTTACCACACTTACCGCATTTCCAGCAATCCCCATTATGCTTCTTGTTCTTGCATTTCAGACAAACATCGTTGTCATTTGATACAGCATTGGTCATGGCTCCAGCATTAGCCCTTCTTTGGTTTTGTTTGTTGTTGTAGTCGCGTCGGTTGTTACCACGACCACCACGATCTCCTTCCCCTTTTCTCTTTTCACCCTCATTAACCTCATCAGTTTTATCTTGGATTATTTGTCCCATAAGCTGATAAGCCATACGGACAGCATGATCAATAGTAGCTGGTTGCGACGAGGTCACATCACCACGTATGTTCTTCGATAATCCACGAATGTATTGCTCCACCTTCACCTGCTCAGGCTCTACCATTCTAGGACACAACAAGGCCAGTTCATGGAATCGGTTTGTATATCCATCAATGTCAGTCCCTTTTAATTTCAAATTGTACAATTCTTGCTCTAGTCTTTGCAACACACTTCGAGGACAAAACTCCTCGGTCATCCACTTTCTTACTTCAGCCCATGGAGTACCATTAGCAGCATCAATACCCATGGAAGCAGTTCTTCCATTCCACCAAGTCAACGCACGACCTTGGAGAGTGGCGGTTGCAAATTTCACCTTATCCTTTTCCCTACAGTCACTTATTCGAAACACAGATTCCAATTTCTCAAACCACTGACATAAACCCACGGCACCTTCAGTGCCTTTAAAAGTGTGTGGGTTACACTTCATGAAGGTCATGTAAGTACACCCAGTAACTTCAGCTTCCACTGGTCCGGCACCACCAATTCCAGCACCATCGGCTCCAGCGCCACCGGCTCCAGCACCACCGGCTCCAGCACCACCGGCTCTAGCACCACCGGCTCCAGCACCACCGGCTCCAGCACCACCGGCTCCAGCACCACCGGCTCCACGGTTCATATTTGCCATAAATTCATTCATGGATGTGGTAACTTGGTCTCTAATAATCTCGCGCATACGAGCCTCAGACATAGGTTTTGGCGGCATGATCCTGTTACAACACAAATCAAATCATAATGAGTACTCATTCAATGATTGTATTAAGCAAAAGGACAATTTAGAAGAAACAATAAAAGAAAGATAACAACACACAACATAGAATTAGAACCAAAAGATAGTCATTTCATTAATCACCAACAAGTTACAAGTTGCATTGTCATACATTACATGTCACCATCTAATGTTATACAACTCCAAAAGACTAGTCCTACTAACTGACATCGCAGTTTAGTTAGTGATTTACAAAAGATACTACAAATGATAAACTAATCTACTAAGAGTCACTAGGTGGTCCCCGTGGCTCAGAAGGTCCATCATCCCTGTCCGACTTCTTTGACTTCTTCCTCGGACGTCCATCATCTTCATCATCAGAGGGCGGCTTAGGAACCGCTCCCTTAAGAACCATCTTCCAATAAAACCTCCTGTTCCAACCAATGGACTCATGCAACCTCCTCTCCGCATTAGCATAATCCATGCGAGCAATCACTAACTGCATCTCCTTATCCTCCAACTTCTTCTTCAAAGTTGCATTTTCCCCACTCTCAAGAATCTTCAACCTCTCAACCACATTACTCAAAGTCTTTTCAACATTACCCAAGTCATGATCAAGTATCTTTCTTTCCTTCTCACCTATCTTAATCTTCGAGTCCAAAAGAGCAGTCTCAGTATGGTTGGTACCTACCTCAGCCTCAATAAGTCTAGCTCGAGTACGGGTAGCCTCCAAGTCACACCTCAATGCCCAAGGTTCCAATCCACCAACATAGGATGAGTCATGAGCAGAAGATGACTCCCCCACCTCATATATACCCCTCAGGAAATCACGGATAGCAAACGGCCTTTGGGTAGCAGTCCCAACAGTAGGCCCAAGTGCAATATCAGCCTCCTCATCCTCTGACTCAGAATCAGACGATACAGAATCAGATGACTCCGCATTAGGCGGCTCAGAATCAAAAGACTCATCTCTAGGTGGCGGGGTTTGGTCACCCTTCACCTCATAAGGAAAGATCAACTCCGCCTCATCATCAACCTCAATCTCGACATCCTCATCCTCGATATCCTCATCATTAACGTTCTCATTCATATCATCATCCTCCTCTAACCAATCATTCATATTACCAGGTTGTGGGTTAGGGTGTTGGGCAAACTGATCCTCATGCCCATTATTTGGTTTTGGTTCTTCTTCGGGTTCTTCCTCAGGTTCTTCTTCAGGTTCTTCTTCCTCATCCTCATCATAATCTACTAATTCCTCATCATCGGGAATGTCAACCATTTCATTAGGATCATGGGCATCCTCAACGTGGTTTGGCTCGGGAATAACTGGGTTTACTTCGAGAATAGCTTCGTTTGACTCGTTAGGGGAGTTAGGGTTCTCCATGACAATCTGCGTCGTATAATTATCTCGTATTAGTATTAAATAATTACATAATTAACATTTAAAAAATTTACAACATATATATAAATTCATATATATATATATCAAAATAAAACTTCTCAATCCGGTCTTGTCGGTAATTCAGAGATTCTTCTTGCACCGTTATAGTCAAAAGATTTCAAAAATTCTTTTATTCATTTTCTTCTTTTGAAAATCTTTTGTTCTCTATAAC
The DNA here is from genome assembly GCA_026074375.1 of Tanacetum coccineum. Taxonomy (NCBI): domain Eukaryota; kingdom Viridiplantae; phylum Streptophyta; class Magnoliopsida; order Asterales; family Asteraceae; genus Tanacetum; species Tanacetum coccineum. Next base: position 31,541 of record BQNB010074028.1, read on the forward strand.
TTAGGCTCTTGATACCAATCTGTAACACCCTCATTTCAGCGTCATGTCAGCGGAAGAGTCAAATGGTGTTACGTCATAGCACAATAACTCAAATCATAGAAAATGACTCAAAAGGAGACGTTTTAAGAAAATTTCATCCTTTCGAATAATAAAAGTTTACATCACGGTCCCAAATAAGTTTTACAACATCATACAACGTTTTACAAAACGTTTTCGAATGAATAATTATTTAGCGGGCCTTCATAACTCCATCAATCCGAATTACCTTTAAGTACCTGAGATAAAACATGCTAAAACGTCAACAATAATGTTGAGTGAATCCATAAAGTTTATATATATATAAACTATAAAATTTTCCGAACACAAGTATCATTTTTCAAAATTAT
>BQNB010074029.1:0-12500 GCA_026074375.1 Tanacetum coccineum
AATAGTACAAGAAAACAATTAAACACACAACTATACAGGGACCGATACGCCGTATCTCAAACCCTAGGATACGTCGTATTATTCCTGTAAAAGTAATTAAATTACTGGAAATTAAATATTTATTTTTAAGAACTGATAACGTCCAGACATCTCTATACGCCGTATCTAGAGGGGTTCTATACGCCGTATAGACTGTCTGGTAAGACAGACTCGTGCAACAAACAATTAAAATGCGACAAACAATTAAATGACCGGGTTGTCTCCCAGGAAGCACATTTATTTCAGTTGGTCTTTAAGTTCGAGCTTTTTCCTCTTCTATTTATCTTTAATTTACACACACTTATCCTCGTGTACGAACATCCTCATAATCGTTTGGCATGATGCGTACTTCTTTCAAAATTTCATGCCGAGCACAACGTCTTTTGTCATATCATCATCGTCAATGATGGTAAAACCTAAAATAATAGAAAAACTTTTGACGAAAACAGGTATATCGATTAAAGTTCTGGCATGACTCTTCCTTTCATCCTTGTCCTTAATTATGGAATAATAAAAGCTTTTGGAAATTAAGTTAATGGGCAAGCAAGGGAGGAGGTCAGCGTTAACATACTTATCCCGATTATACAAGAAAATTTCATTTTATAAGAGTTAGTTTTAACAAAAGTTGGCTCAAAAACATCTCAATTCGGTTTAGGTTGTAGAGGTGTGTCCAAATCATTTAATTCTATGTAATTACCATAAGTTGGGTCGAATGGTTCATCACCCTCTCCTATAGGCTCTGTGTTTGAATCAAGACTTTTTATCACAAAGACCCTTTTGATTATGCTAGAGGCGGGCTTAATACTTTTAAAAACAAATTTTTCTTCCCCGACCCTTAAAGTAATCTTCCTTTTGAAGACATCAATCATGGAATGGGCAGTTGACAAGAATGGTCGTCCAAGGATTAAAGGGACATCGTCATCCTAGGGTATGTCCAAGATGATAAAGTTTATAGGGAAAATAAATTTGTCTATCCTTACTAGCACATTTTCGATGATACCCCTTGGTTGTTTTATGGTTCGGTCAGCTAGTTTGATGGTAAACCTAGTGTGAGATAAAATTTCTAGACCAAGGTTGGTGTAGGTAGAGAATAACATAATGCTCACACTTGCTCCTAGGTCAACAAGAGCTTTATCAAAACAGATATTATGAATAAAACAAGGTAAAGTAAAGCTCCTTGGGTCTTTTTTCTTTCTGAGGCAAGGTGTGATCATAAGCATCCAGAATCTTCACATCTTGTGCCTCTCTCCAATCATCACAGCTAAAGTTTTACAGTCGTCCTGGGAAAGGTACTATTTCAAAAAATAGGCTCCTGTGCTGTGTGCCCGATACGGCATATGGACCACATCTGATACGGCGTATTCTTAGAAAAATCAGCTTTAGCAGTTGAGATCGATTTAACTTGGTCTCGAGGGTTTGTCTCCGTAGAGCTGGGCAGGCTTCTAAACCCTCTTTCTTGCAAGACCTTGCTCATCTGTCTGATTTGTATTTCCAAGGTCTTAATAGAAGCTCATTGGTTTCTTATTGCTGCATCAGTAGAAGCTCGGATCTCCTTGATTATGTTTGAGTTTTCTTCATGCCTTATAGCTGATTCTACCATAAATTTGGTCAGCAATTCTTCCAGGCTTGGTCTCTGATCAATATACGAAGAGTTTCCATTGTTTTGTTGGTAGAATCCTGGCCCTGCTACTCTATATTGTTTGTCAGGTTGATAGGGTGCACCAAATTGTGTATAGTAAGCTTCTTCTAAAGTTTTCCCTTCTTTATTTTGTGGATAATCTTTTGTATAGTGTGGCCCCTTGCATAGTTTGCATCCGACCTGAGCAGCGTACACTTTCTCATTTACTTTCTTTATTTCTCGTCCGAGATTGTTGAGTTAGGCTTGGATAGCAGCAAGCCCGTCAGAAGTTTTAGTACTTCTGGTCCTTGAAGGCATTCCATTGTGTCATTTTTGAGAGTAATGGCTACTTTAGCATCAACAGCAGTTTGGAAGGTATGGCACCCTTTGAGTCCAGGATTTGTCGAGTTGGAACATCAAGCCCATTGTAAAACAAGATGACTTCCTGCATGTCGGTCAAATAATGTTGAGGACACTTCATTAGCAACTCTTTAAATCTTTCCCCATGCACGAAAAAGGCTTTCATCGGGTTCCAGCTAGAAGTTGTTGATTTCCTCCATTTTCTTTGCGATACGGGCAGGTGGACAGTATTTGTTTAGAAACTTAGTTTTGAGAACCTCCTAGGTTGTAATTGATCTTGATGGTTGGTTCCTTAGCCATCTACTTGCAGCTCCAGTGAGGGATATGGGGAAGGCTCGAAGCATGATTTGATCTTGAGTTACTTTTGGGATGTGAAATAAGTCAACAGTCTCTAGAACCTTTTCAATGTGCTCGTTTACATCTTTGTGTTCTGAGCCACTGAAAGTATTATCACGAAGTTCTTTGAGAAATTGTCCCTTCAATTCAAAGGGGGTGTCTTGGTTGATTGTGGGCCTAGTAACGCCCGACCCGTAATTCTCTCGGGTTTTGCTCATATACTGCTCCATTGTTTCCGTCATTGTTTCTCTTACTTCTTCCTCTAATTGTTCCTCGATGTCAAAATTATGATCGAACTCTGGTGAATTTGATTCTACGAGACTTGGTGTATCGAAAAGCCTCCTCTTTGAGCGAAATTTTTGTTCTGGGTTTTCAAAAAGTGAGAGCAATTCCTTTGTAGAACTTCTTGTCATGCACTACCTGAAACAAATGACACTAAATCAGTAGGATATGTTCTGATGAGAGAAATCAAATATAGGATCGAAACAAATGGATTTTTGGTCTGCTATTGTATCAGTTGGAAGATACGCCGTATTCAATTAGTTTGAATACGCCGTATAGGTCTGTTGAATGCCAGTACGCCGTATTAAGTTCTCAGAATACGCCATATTGCTTGGAAAACAGATACGCCATTTAGACTGTAGAATTCAATACGTTGTTCTGGGTAGAAGGTTTGATACGTCGTATCCAACTGGTGGATACGACGTATCAAGTGATCAGTCAGAACAGAATACTATTTAAGAACAATTAAATGCGAAAATTTAAACAAACAATTTAAACACACAATGCGATTAAATACAAACATAATTAAATAATTAGATTACACTAAACTAAATTAATTAATGGTTATAAATACTAACAAGAATAAGGTTTAATTATTTCACTCCCCGGCAATGGCACCAAAAACTTGATGTGCTATCGTGTAGGGTCAATTATTTGATTATCAAGTTTTAAATTTATATTTAGCCGACACACCTAAAACAACACTTTAATGAGCAGTGTACCCGGTCAAGATGGAGTTCGCGGTAAGTAGGGTATCGAACACTAAGAGTAGAACATTAATCCTATATTCTATCAATATTTTAATTAGTCTATTTACTGGTTAAACCTATGCTATGTACGTTGTCTAATGATATAGGAGTTTTCAGCCTGAGAGACTGGCACAGGTTTGGTGGAAACAAATATCAATTCAATAGACAATAAACACAAAATAAGAAGATTAGAAGATAGAAAAGCGGTACAAGCCAAATGATAGAAAACTGTATTAGCCATATTAAATCCGGTTCAATGCTGGTTTGTTTGTTTTAGTGCAATGATTTACTTATCTCGAAGCGGCATATCATTCTTAAGACTTAGGCGAGACATCATCTTAAGACCTAGATACGATTAATCATGTCACAATTAACGCATCCGCATAAAGCATCCTTTAGTTTAATTATAAACTATCTTAGAGAATTAAAGTAGTGGTGATCCTGTTAAAACCCTAGCCCAACGGGACTTTATCCACTTATTGTTTGATGGTGTATTATATACTGGTAGTCCACTATTCCAATCTTTATCACTAAATTAAGAGCATGATTGTTGAAACATAAACAGGTCACCTACTGGTCCAACTATGCTTATAATTCAAAGACAAAGATAGAACGTTATTTATGATCCTATTGGTCCAGTAATATGAAACACGATATGGAGAGTTATCCCGGTATCTAGATTACTTGGTCCGTATCACTAGATACAGTTGAATGATAGGTCGCATATTCAAACACATAAACAATTATGAGGCGATAAACATAATTAAATAATCAACGATAAATTAAGAAATTGATTTTAAAACAAACCAAACATTGAACTTTCATTAAGATGGCTAATATCCGAGGGTATTAGCCCATAACCATTGTAATTATAAAAGCGTAATCAAACAATTAGAATCGAACGATTAAGAGAGTAAAAATTACACGATGTCTTCTATGGATTCGTGATCAATGCTTGACCTTGGTGGCTGATCTTCTCTTTTAAAATTCGTCTTTAATGAGTATGGTATAAAGAATATGATACTGCACACTGAAAACTCATTTTTGAGTCTTCTATTTATAGTGTCTGAAAAAAACTCGATACGCCGTATATGGCAAGGTTGATACGACATATTAGGCTGGATTCCTTAGAGTGCGCCCTACGTTCAAATCAATCAGTGATATCATTCCCAATTTACTTGATTTACTGTATCTTCGAATAGTTATTGTTGGGATTCTAGATTTGATGAGACAAAATAAATATAAGAATGAAACAAAAGGACTAAAATTATAATTACAGAAATCTTCAGGCTGGTGGAGAATATGAAGATAAAGATGAAGATTTTGAAGATATCAAAGATCCTTCCGTATAATGCTTAAAGATACAGAGATATTAGAAGATATTCTTAATGTTTTACAGATATATTGTTTGTTCTTATATTCTGTTGTAAGCCTTGATATCTTCTATATAAAGAGATTATCAGGCATATGGTTTAGAATATCCTTCCATAGAAAAAAACTAGAGCTCTCCCATTGAGAGTCTAGATAGTTAGATAGCAAGTCGACTAATGAGAGTCAAATAGTACACCATAGTTAGTTGGTGTAGCCCTAAATTATAGTTGGGGTAATAAGGAAACATTCAATAAAGAAAACATTGAGATAACTTTGATTGTGTTCTTTATTATTCTGCTGCGTGTTATCAATCATTGTTATTGTTCATCCTAGATATATAAGATCTAATCAATCTTGAGCTTTAAACGATCTTAACATGTGGTATCAGAGCCATGTGGCTCTCGATCTAGGATCTACAATGTTTTTGAAGAAACCTAAAAACCCTACTTTTTAAAGAAATTGATTTGTGGTTAAAGTTTTCTGGGGTTTTGAAGATTAATTGCTATAATGATACTTATAATCGTCCTCTCTACCTGTTTAGGTATGCAATACGATTGTAAATATTTATTTGGGTTTCTTTTTGATCCGTTGTGTTCTAATTGATCAAACCCTAGTCAATTAGGGTTTGTATATCTTTCTTTTCGGATCTGTGGTCACTACTACAAAAAGTCCCATAGAGACTGGTTAGAATGGCTCATGGAGAGTGGTTTCGAAACCACTCTAGGCGAGGGGGTATTTCTATAACCCAAACATATAGAAACCAGTTCCACAATCGGTGTCTAATATGAGCATCGAAACCGGTTTGCTAGTAAGAACTGGTGTTTGCAACCGCCGTCTACATGTCTCTATATAAAGTAAAAAGACCAGTTTGTATATAAGAACCGGTCTCAATGAGAATTTCTTTTAAAAAAATGATTTTAGTTTTTGCAAAAAATATAAAATCTTCATAATTCCAGAATATACAACTAAATTAAAGTGCATACGTCTTGATACATGCCAATATAACCAACTACAGCATATCAAATCGTCTCGACTCGACTCAAACTTGGTTAACAACTATAATATTTAAGCTAGAAACAAATGCAGTGGCATCGAGCTCCCCCTTTCAAGGATCCAACAACAGCTTCACCAATTTTGATTGCAACTCGTTCCTGCATAAATGTTTAAATATGAGCAGAATCTAAATAAAAGCGTAAAACTTGAAAATTATTGACAATATGTGGAGTAAATCTTCAATTTGTTACTTTATTTATGTTCAGTCACTTAAGGTTTATATATATGGGGAGTAAATCAGAAATCACAATAACCAACAAGAAGAAAAAAACTTGCAGCTTTAACCTTATATTGATACCGAATTTTCATGCTATTCCAAACAAGTTTCAAACACAAATATCCGTAAAAAACCCAACTACAAGGGACATCAATCGAGAATTAAGATCTTACTTATGAACAGCATGACGCAGCATGAGCTCCTTCTGCGGGTCTGTCAACAAGAACCATACCAACTGGATTTTGGGTAAGCTGAGCTCTAGGCATAATCTTGGCTGTTTCAGACAGAACAATGGTCTCAGGTACTATAATTACAAGAACACAAGAATTTGAAAAATGCCAAATTCTAGAAATATAATAAGTTAGCTATGACAATATGTAAAACTACCCATCAGACAAGTATTTGTACCGATTTCATGAAACACTTCATTGACATTCACAACAGTTTTGACAGATGTCTCCATGAAGAAAAGACCATTCTCCTCGGCATATATGTGTGCCTCCTGCAAGGTCAATCATCCAGAAGATAAGTATAGGCATACACTTATTTGTATACAGAAACAAAAAGATTACATAAGGTGTAATGGTTAATGCTATATGGGTAACATGTAAAATTTTATTGTCAGCCAAAAAGCTAATATATATGCTGAAAGTTCTTTTAAATGTTTAAAGTTGTACACTGGAACTGTTACATACATTGCCTCAACCTTTTTTTCAGTAAATATGCTGCACAGGGAGTGTTTCAAGTGCGACATAGCGTAATACGTATCTCCCTGGTTTAATAACTCAGGTTATGATCAACAATAAATATAAGTCAATCTAAAAGAAGAAATTATGCGACTAAATTTACCTTGTTTACTTGATCTTGGTTTTCTTTACTCAAACTTGTTTAACTAATATTTAAGCTATAAACGATGCAATAGCAGCGAGCTCGCGCTTTTAAGGCTCCACCAACAGCTTCAGGAATTTCGATTGCAACTCCTTCCTGCATAAATATTATAATACTGACAATGCAAAATCGAGCTAAAAGCACAACGCTTGGAAATTATTCACAAACCTAAGCTACCATGGTAGTAGCATCGAGATGAGGTGTAACAGTGACGTTTTCATGATTAACCAACATGTTGTCTTTCGGTGGTGGTTCTATGGTGAAAACATCAAGTGCAGCCTGCAAGTTAAGCACAATCAAGTTTAACGGATATCAATGAGCACAGAACTAGAATTTCAAAGTTCAAACCCATTTACTTATAAAACTCAGTTTGGATACGATTTTATTTCAAAAGGGTCAAATATAAATGTCTAGAAAAAGAGCAGTGGGCTGAACAGGTCAAAATTAACACATTTACTTTTGTAAAATTTATAAAATATGAAATAAGTGTTCTAGCCACGCGGCCCATTTACCTGTTTTAACCAAGACTTATTTCACCCCATTACCAAACTACCCATATTGTCACCCCTAATTAGCAATAACTAATGCAAAAACTACCCAACCTTGTAATAGTATCGTTTTCCTGATCACAATTAACGCATTAACTCTTGTAAAAATCTATCCAAAATGGAGAAAATAGTGTTTTCTTGTCAACCCAAGTCACGCTCATTTCAACTTGCCCAAACCTAAACTACCAACATTGCTACCCCTAATATCAATAATTTATGATAAAACAGAAAGACACAAGTATAAGCTTTCATGGTACTAGCACCGAGATAAGGTGAACAATGACTTTTTCATGAATAACTAATATGTTATCCTTAGGTGTTGGTTCTATAGTGAAAACATCAAATGCAGCCTGCAAGTTAAGCACAATCAAGTTTAACGGATATCAAAGAGCATAGAACAAGTAAAGGTAGAATTTCAAAGTTCAAACCCACTTACTTATAAAACTCAGTTTGGGTACGATTTTATCTAAAATGGGTCAAATATAAATGTCTAGTAGAAGAGCAGTGGGTCAAACATGTCAAAATTAACACATTTTCTTTTGTAAAATTTAAGAAAATTAGAAATAAGTGTTAGTTAGCAAGCGGGCCTGTTTACCGGTTTTAACCAATACTCATTTCACCCCATTACCAAACTACCCATATTGTCACCCTTAATTAGCAATAACTAATGCATAAACTACCCAACCTTGTAATAGTATCGTTTTCCAAATCACAATTAACGCATTAACTCTTGTAAAAATGGAGAAAAAAGTGTTTGCTTGTCAACCGAAGTCACGCTCATTTCAACTTGTCCATACCTAAACTACCAACATTGCTACCCCTAATATCAATAATCTGTGTAAAACAGAAAGACACAAGTACTTGTGCGTGCTACATTATTAATAACATGAAAAAGATGTCATATATCAAAAAAACAGATGTCATATATAAAAAAAACAAACCTGTATAGGCGCAGAGCACAAATACAGAGGGCTTAAAGCTTGGATTTTCAGGGAGCATATAGAATCACTGAAAAATATAAAGCAAAATGTTGTGGGTTCTATATCAATTCTCATCACATCAAGCACACGAGAAAAACAATCAAATCTTGATCTTGTCAAGAAAGACGAAATAGCATTATATGTACCTGAAGTTTGCAGGGGAGAATACTCCAATCCAATCATCGATCGATGGGCTCAAATTGCTAATAGATACAATCAACCATTCATAATTTTGGTTCTAAAGAAAATAAAAATAGCAGCATAATTTCTTATTATATCGAAATATTTAACAATCCATAACTTTTAGGGTAAATGTCTCTAAAAAGCTATCAAATTTCACCGTTAAGTAATTTGTATAAATCTCATAATGAGAAATATTAGGGTGTGACTCGTTAAGTAATTTTTTTAAAAAGGGTCATTAAGACCGGTTTTTTCTTAAATAAGTGTTGTCTATATGTGAAATAAAATACAAACCTGTTTTCTTAAGAAAATCACTGTCTTTGCATATGTTTTGAAACCGGGTTTCTTCAAAAGAACTAGTCTTTCTTTATTTTTTATTATAGAGACTGGTTCTTTTTATTAACACCGGTGTCTTTTCCCTACTTCTTACTATAGGAAGTGGTTATTATATAACCGGTTTCTATTGGGGGATGTTTATGTGATTTTTTGTTGTGGGTTCTATATCAATTCTCATCACAAAAAGCAAACGAGAAAAACAATCAAATCTTGATCTTGTCAAGAAAGACGAAATAGCATTATATGTACCTGAAGTTGGCAGGGGAGAATACTCCAATCCAATCATCGATCGATGGGTTCAGATTGCTAATAGATACAGTCACCCATTCAGAATTCTGGTTCTAAAACAAAAAACAAAAATAGCAGCATAAGTTCTTACTATATGGAAATATTTAACAATCCATAACTTTTAGTGCAGATGTCTCTAAAAAGCTATCAAATTTCACCACTGTTCTTCTACCAAAGATCAGTTATTTTTTGTTAAAGAGGTCTACCCACTCGAGCAAAAAAATTTATACAATACTGTAAAAAGTATTTTGAAACATACCTAGCAGCCAGTATTTATGATCATTAGGTAAAATAGTCGATGGACACCACATCATCAATTTTATACAATTTAGATCAGGCACACTGAACAAAGTTGAAACTCGAATTGTTAAACTTATTTAAAAATATTTGAGGGACCACAATGGTGAAACTTGGTTACCATTTGGCCTTTGAATACAATACAAAACCATCTCAAAGAAGTTGGAACATATCAAATTTTGATATCAGTTGCACTTTAGTACTTTTAAACTAGTATGAAAACTAAGATGCCATACCTTTAATCATAGAACGGTAGGAGAAGGCTTGACATAAGCAGTTAGAGAAAATCAACATCATATATCAAGAGGGTTCGATTGGCGGGAGTTTGAAAGTGAAGGTGGAGGATCGTGGGGTGTACTTGAGGTAAAAATTAGGGAAAATTTTGAGGGAAGTAGTTATCCTCTGACTTTTTCATCATGTACCGGTGCCATTTATTTGATAAAAAGAAAATTACTTTTACAATAAATACTTAGTATTTTATTTATTTGTTTATGTATTTTATTTATTTGAATATTTGTTTATGTTTTTTATTTATTAATTTTTCGTGTTGTGCTTGCAAAAATAAAAATTATATAAAGAGCATAAATCGATTAAATCTTAATCTTAACTGCATATAAAGCATAATCACATTCTATATTTAGTAATATCGAATTTTTAACTTACACGTTTTATACATAATGTACAATCGATACAAACATAATTAGAACTTGACAATTAAATCATAATTAATACATAATTATCTATAGGTTTTCTTGAGCAATTATCGTGATTTTAGTTTATTTTTCTATAAGCAATTATGATGCGTTTTAGCTTTTACTCAAGTAAACTGCTATTTATCCAAAAATAAGGTACGCCTGTAAATGAAGTCATTGTGGGTAGGGATGTTGATCGGGTCGAGTTGGTCGAGTTCGGGTCAAACGGATCGGGTCCAATTCGAGTCTTGGTTAAGAATATCATACCCGAATCCGACCCTATTTCAACTCGGGTTAGTCGGGTTCGGGCCATATAGGGTCGGGTCAAATCAGGTCAGGTCAAGCTAGGTTCACCTTTGTACCATCATAATCACATTATTTAGTACACTAGTTAAAATCTCAATCAAAAAGTCACATTGTATAAATCCCATAATGAGAAATATTAAGGTGTGACTCATTAAGTAATTTTTTTTTAAAAATGGTCATTAAGACCGATTTTTTCTTAAATAACCGTTGTTTATATGTGAAATAAAATACAAACCGGTTTTCTTAAGAAAATTGGTGTTTTTGCATATGTTTTGAAACCGGGTTTCTTCAAAAGAACCGGTCTTTCTTTATTTTTTATTATAGAGACTGGTTTTTTTATTAACACCGGTGTCTTTTCCCTACTTCTTACTATAGGAAGTGGTTATTATAGAACCGGTTTCTATTGGGGGATGTTTATGTGATTTTTTGTAGTAGTGCTTGACGCTCAGAAGATCACCAAAGTTTTTAGCGCAGAGACGTAGTTTTCCACGATGTTTATGTATGTTACGAAAAATGTTAGACATTCTTTATAAACATAATTCCCCGTTACTGTAAAGTTGATGCGACAAACACTTCGACTTAGTGATGGCAAAAAAACCCTAACCCAATGGGGAAATTCAAAACCCGAAGTTTTTTGGGGCGGGGCGGGGCATGCTTATCGGGTTACGGGGTGGGTTTCGGGGCATTAACGGAGATTCTGACAACAACCAATATAGTTTTGCTGCGGCATTTATTTTTTGTTTAGATATTTTCTGCACCGATCATTCAGAACATAAAGTCTAAGGTCATAATCGAAAAATTGACAGAGATTATGAGGTTTAAAATCTTAATTAATTATTTTTTGTAGTTAAGGGTATGTAAGTAAATTACCTATTCTCATTCTTTTAGTTTTTAAGTATACTGTGTAAATGCATTATGTATAGTACTATACGACTGTCCGCACATAGCGGCGATTGTTTATAGGTCAGACCAAACACGCTTGCGTTAACTTTTGTGTGCGTATATTCTTTTTTGTTATTATTATATATATTTTATGTATATTTATGTGTGGTTTAAAGGTAACAGTCATTAGTGCGTGTGCACATTTTTGTTTTGTTTTTTATAAAGCAGATTATCAGTGGTTCTTGTTTAGTTTATCGGTGGTTCAGTGACAATTTATTGGTAATAGTTCAGGTGTAAATGGAGGGATATTTATTGTGTGTGTATAGTTAAATGAAATCCTTATATGTTTTTATTAAGAAAATCTATAATATTTTTTTGGGTAAAGGATTACCCCGGTAAATTGAAAAAAAAAATCTATAATATTTTGTTTAGGAAAGGCGGTGTTTTAATCATTATTATACGTTTTAATTATAGCTTGTGTAGCTTGAAATACTTTTCAAAACACTAGTTATAATACCCGTGCACGCACGGAATTTTTTCTAAACTTTTTAATTATTTATTATTATACATTAAAAAAATCAAACAATTGAATGTGACCAAATTGATTTTATTTGCTGGATTAGAGATAAGAAACCTTGTGTGTAAATGTCTTTTTCTTATAGAAAATACTTTTAGATTGAGAATTATCTTCCAAAGTAGATTACACTGTTAGTCATTGCGGTTTTACCAAAGTTGCAAGTTTCATCTTTTTTCTATATAGTTACGTTCTTAATATTTTCATTTCATAAAGATGGTAGTCCCTAAAACCATAAACATAATGATGATAGGCATGACTAAAAATTGTGCAAAATTTTATGCCTACACCATTTGATGGCGCATATTATACAAAATTTATCTCTCAAGTTGGAGTGTTGGACATCATAAACCTTCTAATGGGATTTAACAAAACTTACTCAGCTTCTCATTGGTATATTCAAATATGCATTTTGTGACATTTTGAAGCTTGGACACAAACTGCTTTAGCTCACATGAGACGAATTTGTCGTTAGCACACTGAAAACAGATACCGTATATAAAA
>BQNB010074029.1:25000-31925 GCA_026074375.1 Tanacetum coccineum
ATTTAATAAATTTTTTTATAAAATTAATTATTTATAATATTTTAATTAATATTTATAATAATTATTTTATTATTATTAAAATTAATATAAAAATATTATTAAATTAAATTAATTATAAAAAAATTATTTTAATTAATAATTTTAATAATAAAAAAATAATATTAATAATAAAAAAAAAAATATATAATTTCATATTAATATAAATATAATAATAAAAATTATTAAAAAATAATAAATTTGAATTTTTTTTTAATTTAAATTAATATATTTAATATAAATTATTAATTAATAAAAAAATTTTTAATATATATAATTATAAATAATAAATTTATAAGTAATTATTTTTAAAAATAATAAAAAATAAAAAAAAAAAAAAAAAATTTTTTTTTTAATATTTATAATTAATATAAATAAATTAAAAATTTTTTTTATATTAAAATAATATTATTATTTTCAATATAATAAAAATAAAAAAAAAAAAATAATTTAATATTTTAAAAAAATAATTCTAAATTAATTAAATAATAAAAAAAATATATATTAATTTTATAATAAAAATAATTAATTTAAAAAAATAAATAATTTTATAATATTAATAATATATAAAGATTAATATTTTAATATATAAAAAAATTTAAAAAAAAAAAAAAAAAATTAATTATATTAAATAATATAATTTCATATATAAAAAAATAACAAAAAAAAATTTATATATAAAAATATAATTAAATAAATATTAAATATATATAATTTAATTATTTTAATTATATATTAAATTTATTTATATATAAAATAAAAAAAAAAATAATATAAAAAATAAAAATTAAAAAAAAATATAAAAAAAAAATATTATTAATATAAATAAAAATAATATAAATAAATTATATATATATTTAAAAATATAATAATTTATTAAATTTTATAAATAAATATCAAATTTTTAATAAAATATTTAAAATAAAAAAATAAGATATATTAAAAAAATACTATTAAAAATTAATAAAAATTAAAATATAAATAATAATAAAAATAAAAAAAGTATATTTTATAAATATTTTATTTAATATTTAAATTAAAATATATATAATAAGGGGGGAATTTTTTAATTAATATATTTAATAAAAATAATATTATTTTTATAATTAATAATAATCTATTAATATTATAATAAAAATAAAAGTATAATTATTTATTTCATTATTTTTTCTTTTTGGTTCACGTTATTATTTTTTTTTTTTTTTTTATTTTTTATAGTTATTATTAATTAAAAAAAATAAATATTTTATTTTTTTTATTAATAAAATAATAATTTACGACAAATTTTTTTTTTTTTCAAAATGTTTTTGAAAAATCGAAAATTTTTTTTGCCAATTTTTTTTCGAAGAAAATATATTATTTTTTTCGCAAACATTTTTTTTTTTTTTTTTTTTTTTTTTTTTTTTTTTTTTTTTTTTTCGAATTTTTGAAAATTTTTTTTTTTTTTTTTTTTTGAATTTTTTACACATTTGTTAAAAAATATTTTCGAGTTTATTTTTTTTTTTATAATAAAAATTTCGAAAAAAAATTTACACATAAAAATTTACGAAAAAAAAGAAGTTTAGAACAAAATTTTTTTGAAATTTTCTTTTTCAATAAATATGTTCCGAAAAATATGTTTATTTTTTCGGTAATTTCTGTGCCAATTAATTTTCGAATTTTTAATATTTTTTATTTTTTTTTTTATTTAATTGTTCGCTTGGAATGTTCTTTTTTTTTTTGTTGGGGGTTTGGTTTGAATATTTTGTTAGTTTAAATTTGTTTTTTGTGTTTTGTGTTCGGTTTAAGAAATAAAGAAAATAAAAAAGTAATGGTTTTATTTTTGTTTTTTTGCGGATTTTTTCTGTGTTATGTTGGTTTGTGTGTTTTTTTGGGTAGTATTGGGTTTTTTTTTTTTGGGTTTTTTTGGGTTTATGTTGTTTTTTTTGTCTGTTTTTTAGTGAGGGTTTTCTTACTGGGTCGGGCTGCGGGGGGTGTAGGGGTCGTGGAGGGTGGGGGAGTGGGGGGGGTCAGCGGATGTAGGCATTTTGGGCCGAGGGGGGGTGCGGATTGTTCGGTGTGGGGGTGGGGGGGGGGGGGTTGATTCGTTTTAGGGCGGGCAGGGGACTTGGTGTGAAGGGGGGGGTGTGGTAGTGGGGTGCGGGGGAAGTGTAGAGGTTTGGGAGGGTATAGGGGGCGTGATCTTAGGGGGAGGGGGTGTGGGGAGGGAGGGAGTAGTTAGGGGGGGCGCGTATGGGGGGTTGGGGGGGTTGACGGTTCGGTTATTTCAGTGGGGGGCGGATGGGACAAGAGGCGGAAAATTGAGGTGGGGGGGAGGGTTGGTGGGTTTATTTTGGGTTGGGGTTTTGGTGTCTATAGGCCAGGGGGGGGGAGGGGGGGTGGGTGTGCAAGGGGTTTTTTTTTTAAGGGGTTTTTTGTAAGGTGTTGGGTGCAGGTCAGGGTGGGTTGGTGGTCAGGTTGGTTTGGGGTTTGGGGGTGTGGGGGTGTGGGTGAGGGGGGGGGCCGTGAGGGCGCTCTTGGAGGTGCTGGGACGTGACGACGTGAGGGAGGGTAGCCTATTTTTTTTTTTTTTGACCTTTTTCTTAATTAAATTTTTTTATAACATTATTTTTTTTCTTTCTCTCTATATAAAACCCCTTTAAAAAAACTCACAGACCTAATTCCTACCCATTTGTGGTCGTTGGTATAACAAGTTTTCATAACAAGGGAAACAAGATTAAAACAAGTTTTCTGAGAAGATGAGAAGATGAGAGGATGATATTATGTATGCGAGATCTAGTCGACGGAAGTGAGGAGCGAGTAGATAGTCGACGGTGGAGGCGCCGGTGACGTGAAGTCTCCAGCAAGGTGGAGCAGTGGGGTCCAGCATGTTTCTGGTCTTTTTTTCGGTCAAACAAAACACATGAACACAAATAAAACCTACTCGAGACCTTCTTTAAAGATCTTAAGCTGAAACTTGTGCTTGATTCTTTGTGGTTTGTGGTTCGATCTGAGCAAAAAAATACCAATGAAGTGGTTGTTATTCTCTTTGATAAGGAAATAATACAAGAACGGATTAAATGAGTTGTGTCTAATTTTTATGATGTGGTAACTAATCTGGTTTGTGAGATTTCATTTTAGACGAATGAAAATGAGGTAATGAGGTTGGTGGCTCCAAAGCATATTGAAGAGGCGTGGGGCATATTTGTCAAAGTAGTGGAATAATGTTGTTCTTGTTGTGTCTAGTTGGGGGGAGAGACTTTTTTTACCTCCTCCACTCTCAGAGTTATTAAGGATTTAAGATGTAAAAGAAACATCAAAATAATATGGCTGGCTTTGGATCCCTTAGCATATGGCTCATTAAGTCAAAAAGAAACACACCCTTACAATACCTGATACATATTTGAAGACGTATACATCATATGATTCAAGACGACTTATATAATTACAAATTATGGCTTATATGTCTAAGTGGAAGTGAGGGCTTGTTAATTGCACGATTATCATGCATAGAACTTTTTTATGCTCCTGGCTTGCATGATCTTCGTTGTCACTTAAACACGAAGTATAGTTGTACATTATATATGATAATTATGGAAAAATGTTCTCTATTAATTTTCAGTTAAGAACACTGTACCAACACTTTATGGTTA
Organism: Tanacetum coccineum; assembly: GCA_026074375.1. Classification (NCBI taxonomy): domain Eukaryota; kingdom Viridiplantae; phylum Streptophyta; class Magnoliopsida; order Asterales; family Asteraceae; genus Tanacetum; species Tanacetum coccineum. The sequence goes on from BQNB010074029.1 coordinate 28,669, forward strand.
CAAAAATAATTGAATTTTTGTTACATCTAATGATTTTTAAAGGTTATATGCAAAAAAAAGCTTCAAAAGAATCTTGACTCATTTGATAATAACACATAACCTCAATCGACCCATTTTTTAGTAAATGGGTCATAATTGCCACCTCTACATGATGATTTCTCAAGTAAACCATTGACACATGCTTTATTTAAAAGGAAACTTATTTGGCACATATAAACTATGAACCTATAAGTTGTGTGGATATTTGAGATAGCTTATTATCTTCTAATAATAGATTACCTAATACTCCGTAAGATACTTCAATAAATTTACACAAACACCTCCTAAGGCCCCCTAATAAGCAATCCTAGACACACCCTAAGTTTTAAGCGTTTACTTAACAGCCTTTTAGCTATATATTTTATCTTTTAAACCACATCATAACCATTAACCATCCTCTGATTGGTCCAACACGTAACTTCCAATCAAATTTTCACAATGCAATGTCGGGAGATTAAAAAACATTAATGAACTACCACCAACAATTACGATTATCATGCATAGAACTTTTTTATGGTAAACAACAGCCTGAATAGGTACGTAATATGTTTAGAATTAATTACTTAAGACAAATATCATTATATGTTCAAAATCACCATGACAGCATTATGCATACCTGGGTATATCTGTGCTTGTATCATTACATACTTCCAACACAACTGGTACAAAAGTTTCATAATACATGTAAAAAATATTTAAAAAATAAAAATAAGAAGCGTAAGAGCAAAAATATGGAACATTGTAGTGACTGAAATTTTCGAAGGCTCACTCAAATGCTGCACCTCCACAATGTTCTGCAACATCATCAAATATGCAAATGGCTATTCTTTTCTCCTCAGATGTCCTATCCTTACCCTAAAGTTGTCGTTTATTAATGTCATGCTAAAAAATAGAAATTATATAAACTCGACATATATAATGGAATGCGATACTTACCCACATAGGTATCAAGTAAGGCATCAGTTCGTCAAAAAGAGGAAAAATGGAGCCTTATAGGTCTCAAGTAGAGTGCCCAAACAATCACCAACCTACATTCAGGAATAAAAAAACATAATTTATGAGATATAATAAAATCGTTGTTAGTACTCATAATCCATGAATAATAAAAAGCATTTCACCTTCCACTGGCGTCGAAGTCCTCTTCTTTCACTCTCTCATCTCTTTCTTTTCTGGCTGTAATGACCTGTTTTAGCTCTTTCACTATGCTTCTAACTTGGGTTTCATCCAAAAGAGGTCCACATATCTAAACCCAAAAATAACAATAGATTAACAACTAAGAATAACTTTTGATAAGTACATCTATATAATTGGAAAAATAGATGATGCACACCTGAACACACTCGTTGATTGCATCCAGTATACTTGCGCATATTTCAGTCTCGGGTTCCTGGAAGCAAAAATTTAGTAAATAATGAAAACAGCCTAAAATAAAGAGAGTGAAAATGACAAAACTAACCTTGTGTAACACCTTTATTTGAGCTGGTATGATATAGTTAGAAAATTTCTTTACATAGGACTCATTGTGACCCTGGGACTGCCCGTTCTCAACAGCTAATTTTGCTGAATGAAGTACCTCAGGCATAACTACAGGTCATAGAAAAACTCAATGCTTAGAACAACATATTTAGATAAATTTAAGTTTATTTGGGATGAATTTGTACATGAAACTTCAGCTTTCCTAACTTCATGAAAACAAAATTTAAGAAGTGGTACTAATATTTGAGTAACCTGATAATTTATTTAGCTTTTAAACTTTGAAAGTGCCTTATGGATAGGTGCATTACACATCAGACCAATGGTCAAACACAATACATGTGATAATTTATACCCATTAACCTTTTATGGTGACTACATTAAATGTCCAAAATGGATCGAAAGTTTCTTATTAAGCGATTTAAATCATAATAGCCTCCTAAATATTTAAACGAACTTTCATTGTAATGACATAGTTCTTGCAATCATATTAACACATTGGCATTTCCTGGAAATAAATGGCTACCCGTTTGACCTGTATAATAAATAACTCATCTCAATCCAAACCTGTTTTGAGCAGATGTACAATAAGCCACCCACCTATGTCCCACATCTACTCAAACACTTTAAATAATATGTATGCACTCAAAAGATACAAATTTTGGTGGGCCAGGAACATAGAGCTTGTAAAAGGGCACTTGGTTCACTTACAACTAACCGTGAAAGTACCAGGATGTGAATCAAATATTGGACTAAGTAAATGATGAATATCATCTCTATTTATAACAGAAAACACGTATAAGATCCATAATCTTTACCAAAAGCGTAGGACACATCAATTCACAAGTAAATGGTTCAAAAAATTGCCAGATATACTATATTTGATTTCAGAAATCGGGTACAACGTTATTAGGATGTTGTCTAAGTGTTTCTTTTCTATATTTTTTTTTCATATTTGATGAAGAAGCACCTGATTCAACTCCCCTGTTAAGTTCAAAAAGATCAAAATCTAAACACTCATAATTTTCCAAACAATCAAAAATAGCAAATTTGTTTATCAAATTTATTTTACAGCCTAAGCAATCTAATAAACTGCATATCTTTACAACTTATTGATACGTAGCAAACTGGATAACGTTCTTTCGCTAAACAATTCACAGATCAACGGCAATGAAAACACTTAGAACTCGTATACAAAGAAACAGAGCTCAAAATGATTCATTAATGGTGAAACTCAACCAAACGGTTACAACATAATTAAGAGAGAGAAAATGTGTTTTTCACACAGTTACAATTTCAACATACCCTAAAAAATGAACTAGTAAAAGTATTTATAGGCTAAGGAGGAGGATAATGAAGTAGAAGTCTTTGGTGGAACTGCACTGTTTAAATCTGTTTACCAGTTGATGAGAATAACACGTGCACCTCACGTGTCTGGTTTAGAACCACACACGTACACCTCACGCGCATCAACAGCATAACAGACTTCTAGCAGTATTATTAATACACTAACAGTATTAACAATACGCTAGCAGTACCAACTCTACTAGCAGCACTAACTAACAGTACTAACTCTGCTACCAGTACTAACTTCTTAAGCCTAACAGTATTAACTTCTACTCAGCTCGTATCATAAATTTTCCATACTTGTTTTAAGCTTATTTAATATGCTCAGAATTTATATAAAATCAAAAAGCTAATACGTTTGATTTTTATGACTTGTGAACTTATCAAGTTTATGTAAA
>BQNB010074030.1:0-31925 GCA_026074375.1 Tanacetum coccineum
CTAAAGCTAGCAGTACTAACATAGTTAATACTGCTAGTACACCAGTTAGTACTGCTAGTCCTTATGGTGGACTATCCTTCAATGATCTAACTAATACTGACTAAGATGATTCAGAAATACCTGCTCTTGAGGAAATTTATGACAATCCTACTAATGGTATTTTTACCAATTCATCTTATGATAATGAGGATGCAGTGGCTGACTTTACAAATTTAGAACCTGTTATGAATGCCAGTCCTATTCCCACATCAAGGATTAACTCTATTCATCCTTCAACTCTAATTCTTGGAGATCCACAATCAGCAGTTCAAACAAGAAGTAAAGTGACTAAAAGTTCTAGAGCCCATGCTTGTTTCTTGTCTTAAAATGAACCCAAGAAAATCTCTGAAGCACTTGAAGATGAAAGTTGGGTTGATGCTATGTAAGAAGAACTGCTGCAATTCAAGATTCAGAAAGTTTGGATTCTTGTTAATTTGCCTTATGGGAAGAAGGCAATTGGAACAAAATGGGTTTATAGAAACAAGAAGGATAAGAGAGGAGTTGTGGTTAGAAATAAAGCAAGGTTAGTTGCTCAAGGACATAGGAAAGAGGAAGGGATAGATTATGATGAGGTCTTTGCTCATGTGGCCAGAATTAAAGCTATTAGGATCTTTTTAGCCTTTGCCTCTTACATAGGCTTCATAGTCTATCAAATGGATGTAAAAAGTGCCTTCCTGTATGGCAAAATTGATGAGGAGGTATATGTGTCTCAGCCTCCAAGTTTTATAGATCCTAAGTCTCCTAAGTATAAGTAGTGAAAGCTCTCTATGGTTTACACCAAGCTCCCAGAGCCTGGTATGCTACTTTATCTGCTTTCTTGTTGAAGAATGGATACAAAGAGGAACTATTGACAAGACTCTTTTCATTAAGAAGGACAAACATGATATCATATTAGTACAAGTTTATTTCTGGGATGATATTATATTTGATTCTACAAAGAAATCTTGGTGTGATGATTTTGAGGCATTAATGCAGAGTAGATTTCAGATGAGTTCTATGGGAGAGCTCACCTTCTTTCTTAGACTACAAGTCAAACAAAAAAAAGATGGTATCTTTATAAGTCAGGATAAATATGTTGCAGAAATCCTGAAGAAGTTTAATTTTGTCAGTGTTAAGACTGCTAGTACACCAATTGAGACCCATAAGCCTTTAGTCAAAGATGAGGAAGCTAGTGATGTGGATGTACATCTTTATAGATCCATGATTGGTTCTTTAATGTACTTGACTGCTTCTAGGCCTGATATTATGTTTGTAGTCTGTGCTTGTTCTAGGTTTCAGGTCACTCCAAAGACATACCATCTAAGTGCTGTTAAGAGAATCTTTAGGTATCTAAAGGGCAAACCAAAACTTGGCCTTTGGTATCCTAGAGTGTCCTCATTTGACCCGGAAGCCTATTCAGATAGTGATTACGCTGAGCAATCTTGACTAAGAAATCACAACAGGAGGTTGTCAATTTCTTGGTAGGAGACTTATTTCTTGGCAATGCAAAAAGCAGACCATTATGGCTACTTCTACTACAGAGGCAGAATATGTTGCTGCTACAAATTGCCGTGGGCAAGTTCTATGGATTCAAAATCAAATGTTAGACTATGGGTTAAATTTCATGAACATAAAGTTCTTTAATTGATGATGAAAGTACAATATGCATTGTAAAGAATCCAGTATATCACTCCAAAACAAAGCATGTTGCCATTAGGCATCACTTCATAAGGGATGCTTATGAGAAGAAACTTATCTAGGTGCTGAAAATATACACTGATGATAATGTAGCTGATCTTCTAACCAAGGCATTTGATGTTAGCCGGTTTCAGTTCTTGGTTGTTACTATTGGCATGATCAATCCATAAGCTGCATTAGTTAAGGGGAGGCAATATGATTTGTTGTATAGTTTGTATGAAGTGTTCAATGTGCAGAAGCATCTTGACCATCGTGAGGTTTTTCATGGCGTTATTTCGGTGTTAGTGAGTCATTGGGAAGAGCTTACGATTGTACTGAAGCACTGCTGTTGCCAAAATTGTTCATTCTTTGGTTGGCAAAAGTTAGTACCGACAGTGCAAAGTTAGTACCGTTAGGCAAAGATAGTACCGCTACAGAGACGTTGAAGAAAATACCTCCAAGGGTATAAAGTGTAAATTGAAACGGTTTCCTTGATTTTAGGTTTGCCAACTACCTGATATAATCTATCTCAATTGCATAGTTCACTCACGTAATCTCTCTCAAGTACTTTCTTTCATTCAAGACTATCTCTCACTCACCGAAGATCCTCCATTCATGGTGTTCTTGAATAGTGCCCTAACATCAATACTGGTTGCTTATTTTGGAGAAGACTGATGGTAATGCAGAGTTTCATGAGATTATTTATTTTCTTGCTCGAAGCTCCATTCATAATGCTGTCACTGTAAGTCCAGTAGTCTCTACTACATTTGTTGAACAGTTTTGGATGTCTGCTAAATCCAAAATAATCAACAATGTTAGGTATATTACTGCCTAAAGTAGGCTGCAAGCTGTGTCTATCTCTGAAGCATCAATAAGAAGTAATCTTCTTTTTGATGATGCTGATGGGATAGATTCTCTACCAAATCAGGCTATATTTGATGCTATACAGCTCATGGTATAACACCCCGTGTTTTAGGTCATTGTACGACGATCGCGTGCCCGATGTCGTAAATATTATTTTACGAGTTTCCGTGAACGAGTGTCGACATTTAAAATTTTATTTGTCGATAATGCATATTTTCGGATTTTATTATGAAAAATTGAGAGAAGATTCGATAATTTTTATTATTGACGTTCCGCGAGTCGACGTTTGACCGCGCGTTCGTTAATCGTTTTGAGCTTCGTAAAATTTACGACGTGTCTCGCTATTATTCTTATGATCATAAAATATCATTTTATGAACCATGTCGTATTTGTTTCTCGGCCTTGGCCAAAGCTCGCGTTTAAGGCTCACGTTAAATTAACTAGATATTTTACAAAATATCTAAAAGATATTTGCAAGATATTTATGAGATATTTGCAAGATATTTATAAGATATTTGCAAGATATTTAGGAGATATTTACAATATATATACAAGTTATCATTTCATTTTATCATATCTTTTCCTTTCTCTTTGTGGTTTCAGCCGAGTATCACCACCCCACACACACAATTCATTTTGATTCTGATTCTGAGAACACATTCAAATATCTACTAAAATGATTGAGATGAATTCTGTGAGAACCAAGTTGTAGCTTGCTTTCTCTTTTCTTCTTTCTCTCCTTTTGGGTTCGAACCAAGCAAGCAAGGCTCACAAAGGGTGTGTTTGATTATTGAAAGTTATTGGGTTGGTTCGAGTTTGGCTTTGGTTTGGTTCGAGTGAGGGTGAGCCACGACTAAGAAGCAAGAAGTACGAGACGAGTGCCTTGTGTTTCCCGACTTTGCTCCATATAGCATAGTGAGCTCATTTTTATGTCTATTTCAATTATTTCATTCATTTGATTGATATACATAAATGTGTATATATGTGATGAAATCGGTTGAAACTTGCGGCGTATAGAAAATTATGATATTGATAGTAAAGTAAGATTAGTATGAAACTATAAGGTATATTAGATGTAGTTTTGATGAGATTTTGGGTCAAAAACGGATTTTGGCGTGATTTGTAACTAGCGGACTGTGAGCAGAAAGTTTGGCACGCCAAACGAGGATCGAGAAATTGGTAAATCTGATTTTAGGCTTAGAATTATGGTAAGAGCTTGCCTTGACAGATGTTTCCATATAAGGATCGTCTTGTAACTCCTAATAACGAAAAAGTTATGCCCAAAAACGAGATATATTCGAAACACTAAATTTCTGCACTAGTATAAAAGGGCGCTTGCTGTCCGGATTTTAAAAGCTCGATTCGGGCACTTTCGAGTCCGTTTCGGCCTTCGGTCGAAACATGAAAGTTGTTCGGAAGGTCGTTTTACTTCCCCGCGAGGTTCTTTAAGTCTAAAAGCGAGTGTTAACGGGTCTTAAGGCGGGGGCAAAAAGCTGGCTGTTTGGTAATTAGTACACTGCATCAGACCTGATGCGAGTGCCGTTGTCACATTTCGGTCGAGTTTTGGTCTCGGACAAAAACTGAAGTTGTTCGGTATATCGTTTCGCATGAAATTCTCTTTAGAAACCGGTTGTGAAAATGTGATTTAGGGTGTCCATTATAGTCGGGTCGAACTTAGAAATAAACTAATATACTACCAGTAGTAACAACACTACCAGTAGTAACAACACTACCAGTAGTAACAACACTACCAGTAGTGTTGTAGTTAGTCCGGGTAGTACAAATGGAAAATAGTATATATAAATTATACACAGTTGTTAGGTTAGGAGCGCAAGTTGGATTTCTATCACATATTATGTATGTAAACATATATATATAATCTATATTATGATATTATATATTTATATTATATATTTATTTTATATATAAATATATGTTTTCCGTTGTCACGATGTACACATCGGTTGATAGTAGTTTATAGATTAGACCAATTTGGAACAATGTGCAAAGAGTGAATCATCAAAACCAATTTGTTCCTACAGCAGTACTAACTAGAACTGGCAAAATTCCAGTTAGTACTGCTAGAGCTAGCGGTACTAACAATGTTAGTACTGCTAGGCATAATTTTAACAGACAGGCAGTACCAACTAATGCTGCTATGAAAGTTAATACTGTTAAGCCTATTGTGAATAGAGTTAGACCAAAAACTGTTTTTCATAAAACTCATTCACCATTTTCAAGGCCTTTTAATAACACAACAGCACTTAGAACAAATTTTTCATATCAAAAGGTTAATACTGCTGAGGTAAATGCAGTTAGTGTTGTTGGGGGAAGAAGGGAAACTGTTGTTAAGCCCTCAGCAGGTTGTAATTGGAGACCAAAAAGACATTACTGGCACAAAATCTCCAAATACAATGGTGGATCAAGACCTAGAGATTGTGCTACTTTCAAAGATCCACTAGGCAGACTCAAGCCCAAACAGGCTTGGGTCCCTAAGAGAATCTAATCTCTTTTATTCAATGTGCAGGATTATCCACATAGAGCTTTACAGAACAAAGGAATTGTTGATAGTGGATGTTCCAGGCACATGACTGGAAACAAGGCCTACCTTGCTGAATATCAAGACTTTAATGGTGGCCCTGTTGCTTTTGGAGGAAGTAAAGGTTACATAACTGGTAAAGGTAAAATAAAAACAGGAAAGTTAGATTTTGAGGATGTGTGCTTTGTGAAAGAACTTTTTCATGGAGTTATTTGGGTTTTAGTGAGTCATTGGGAAGAGCTTAAGATGGTACTGAAGCACTGCTGTTGCCAAAATTGTTCATTCTTTGGTTGACAAAAGTTAGTACCGACAGTGCAAAGTTAGTACCGTTGGGCAAAGATAGTACCGCTATAGAGACGTTGCAGAAAATACCGCCAAGGGTATAAAGTGTAAATTAACACGGTTTCTTTGATTTTAAGTTTGCCAAACCTATATAAACCCATCTCAATTGCACAATTCCCTTACGTAATCTCTCTCAAGTGCTTTCTTTCATTTAAACCCTAATATCTCACTCACCGACGATCACAAATTCAACAACCATGGTTGTTCTTGAATCGTGCCCTAAACACAACATGGTCGCTTATTTAGAGAAGACTGATGGGAATGCAGAGTTTCATGAGATTATTGATTTTCTTGCGCAAAGCTCCATTCACAATGCTCTCACTGTAAGTCCAGTAGTCTCTACTACATTTGTTGAACAGTTTTGGATGTCTGCTAAATCCAAAATAATCAACAATGTTAGGTATATTACTGCCAAAGTAGCTGGCAAGCCTGTGTCTATCTCTGAAGCATCAATAAGAAGTGATCTTCTTTTTGATGATGCCGATGGGATAGATTCTCTACCTAATCAGGCTATATTTGATGCTATATAGCTCATAGGGTATGAGGGGGATTTAAATGTTCTAACATTTAACAAAGCTTTGTTTTCATCCCAATAGAGATTTCTTTTTCATACAATGAATCATTGTATTAGTTCTAAAAGCACCTCTTGGGATCAAATTCCCACTAACATTGCCACTGCTGTAATTTGCTTAACATATAATCAGAAATATAATTTTTCTAAATTAATTTTTGATGGTATGCTTAGACACTTAGATGCAAAGAAAAAGTTTGTCATGTATCCAAGGTTCATTTGAATCTTTTTAGATAAACAGCTAATGAATGTACCAGTACCTTTAAACCATTTTCCTATAAATCCTTTGACAAGTAAAGTTTTATCCTTTATGGTTAAAAAGGGTAAACATTTTTCAGGGAAATTCACACCTTTATTTGCTTCTATGTTGGTACAATCAACTGAGGATGAGGGTGCCACATCAGAAAGACCATCTGAACCACAACCTACACCCTCTCCTCCTCACCCAAGTGAAGTCAATGTTGAGCCTCAGACTGACCCATCCCTTAGACCTTCACCTTCTACACATATTCTTGATTCTATTCCAGAGAGTTCTGGTGGGAATCATGGAGGTCAGTCATCCAGTGATAAATCCCTTTCAGGGAATGAGGGTGACATGACACTCCAAAGTGTGTATGATCTTTGTATCTCTTTGTGTACACATGTTACAGATCAAGCCAAGGAAATTAAACACTTGAAGGCACAAATCAAGAAGCTTAAGAAGAAAGCCAAACCTGTTATCACACACCACAGAGCTTGGATGAAGAGTGTTTCCTTGAAGCAAAGATTGACAGGAAAGAAATCCTTTCCCCTCCTCTTCCCCCTCCCTCGTCCCACAACAGATAACCAAATAAGAACAACACACCCACAGGAGCAATGGATGAACTGTCTCATTGAAGCAAAGATTGGCAGGAAAGAGATCCTTAAAGAGAAACTGGATGCAAAAGGAGTATGTATCTAAACAGGGGAGGAAGTCTGCCAAAGTTGAACCATTAGTCCATAAAGATCCACTATTTGATGAGATTCCTGAAGATACATTGGATTATATGGAGACTGAGGATGCTCAAGATGTGGGGAGGACAAGAAATGTAGTGGATGAAGAGAAGGAGAATGCTGAAGATGTACTTAGTACTGAAGATGTACTTAGTACTGAAGATGTACTTAGTACTGCTCAACAAAAGGTTAGTACCAACAAGGAAAAGGTTAGTACTGACAGACCAATAGTTAGTACTGACGGATCCAAAGTTAGTACCGACAAGGAGAAAGATAGTACCGATAGAACATATGAAGGTACTGATGATCAAACTGAAGGAGGAAGGGCTACTCAAACTACTCAAACACCTACTTCTACAATATTTTGGAGATAATGAAACAATAGCTCAGGTTCTTCTCAACATGAGCCAAGCCCAAAGCAGTTTCAAGAGTAAAGGAGAAAGGAAGTAGAGCTTAATGATAATGAAGAGTACTGAGAGAGACCTAGGCCTACTTCAACTAGATCATTATTGACATTAAAGCCTCTTCCAAAGATTGATCCAAAAGACAAAGGGAAAAAGAAAATTGAAGAGGAAGATGAGTCTGAAAGTGAATCTGATGGTATTCTAGAAGCTGAAAAGAAGTTTAAGCAGCTTGCCAGTGATGAAGAAATGGCTAAAGAAGTAGAATAAGATGGAATGTGAAGAGGAAAGAAAAAGATTAGATGAAGAAGAAGCTACCAATGATGCTCTCATAAGAAATTATGATGACATAAAGGCAAGAATTAAGGCTGATAGACTTCTTGCTGAAAAGCTTCAAGAAGAAGAAAGAGAGCAATTCACAATAGAAGAAAGAGCAAAATTCCTTCAAGACACAAATGCTTTGCTGCAACAAAGAGATATTCCTTGCTCAACAAAAGATCAGAAGCTGATCAGAACAGACCACCTACAAAGAATCACGAGAAATCTAATAATGACCTACTTGAAGCATGTTAGGAAAACTTCATCATTCTGATTTGAAAAACCAAGAAGTTTTGAGGAAAAACAAACTCTGTAATAAAAGAATAAAAGGTCAAATGAAGATTTCAATTCTATAGGACGCTGAAGCTGAAAGACTGATAAAAAAGATGAATGAAAAAGGAATGAATTCTTCTAAGAATGAAAGTGTCAAGGAGAAAGATAAAGAAGAAGAAGGTACTAAGAAAAAGAGAAGGGTGGTCCACATCAAAATGATTGCAAGGAAAAAGAAAGATCCAATCGGTAGTTTGACAGTGATGATGAACATACAAAGTCCCTTGAAGACTGTTACATTTGAGAGTATCTAGATAGTGCATAATGGAGAAGAAATTCGAGTATTGCTAAGTTTGAACAAGGTATCATCACCAGATGGAGATTATCTGTTATCTACTGAGCCAAATGGGTATTCAGGGCATTCAACATCTCAATGAGGTCACTTCAATTTTTTGATAAGGCAAGATCTATTTCATTTGTATGACTTGATGAGGGAGCAGTACTCAGAAGTTACATTAGAAGGATTTGCATTGATTCTTTGGGAGATTGAAGATTATGATGGAATCCTCAACAGAATACATGAACCAAGTGACTTAATGGAGTGTCCAACAAGATTGGAAGATTGGTCACATGGAGTTGTAAAAAAAAAAATTTATGAATCTTGTGGAGTCTGCATACTGGAATTTGAGGATGGGATAGTTGTTCATATGTTGGTTGAAAGAAGATATCCTCTCTCAAAAGATTTATTACAAAGGATGCTTGATCTTGGTTTGGAAGTTGAAAGAGAAAGTTTTGTTGCTCTTGATTTGATAAGATTTATTAAGCAACAGATAGATGAAGAATGATGTTGAGAAGGGTTTGAGTGTTGGCTAACCACCACACAACAAATGGTCATCAGTTCACCATGCTTAACAGGCATAAGAACTGGCTAGTCCATAAGCAAACGGCTTATGGTAAAGACTTCTCAAATCCGTTTATGGTTGACAATTTACCAAAAATTATAGGGTTTTCAACTCACCTTGCTTCATTGGTGAAGAGTTGGCTAGTCCAAGATCAAACAGTTCTTGGTAAAGACTACTACAATCTGTTTGATAAGCGATAGTTTGCTAAAAAACTATTAAGGTTTAACATATGCACCATGTTATAGCAATGAAGCATTGGCTAGTCCAAAAGCAAACGATATTTGGTAAAGATAAATCAATTCCGTTGATGGTTGACAGTTTACCAAAAACTGTATGGTAATTAACTCACCATATTTTGAAATAAAGAGTTAACTATCCCAGAGCAAATGCTACTGTAAAAGGAACAATCAATCCGTTTAATGGCTGGTAGTTTGTGCCAATAACTATAAAGCCAACTAGTTGGATTGTTGCTGAAAAGATGTTGCTGTGTTGCTGAGAGACAAAGATTGCTGCTGGAAGTGGATAGTGCTTAAAGATCATGAAGATATGTTAATGAGTTTGGATACATCCTCTATGAATTTAAGAAGATAAACCTGAAGAAACATGAAGTTAACAGAGTTCAAACATTCATGTTTTAAAGGAGGATTGGTGGAAATTATGTTTTCCTAACTTAGTACCGTAGTAAATAATAGTTATGTAACCGATAGTTATAAATAAGTACTGACCGTACAAAGTGTTTTAAGTACTGATCAATAGTTAGTACCTTAGTAGAAATTAGTTAGTAACCTAGTTAATAGAAATGTATGGAGATATTCTAAACGAAAAGATATGTATTATCTTTTACGCGTTTTGTAAGCCTGTTAGGGTTTATCCTTGGTTTATAAAAGGATTCCTCATGGCATAGTTAGAGATACGAGTTCAATATACATCTCATACAATCATATCTCATAGTTAGTAATCTGTAATCACTCAAAGCAGATTAATAGAAATCATTATTTAGTTTTTCATTGTTCTTCTTAGTACTTGTGTTAAGATTCCGCATTAGCACATAGTATTCATAGTCAGTGTTTCTATATAGTCAAACTATATTTATACAAGTTGGCTATCATCCTTAGTAGGCTGCAAAGATCTATTCAGTTAGGGACTCACAGAAAGCATCATTGCACTTGATTTCTCATGCTCTTTCCAATGGCCTGCTCGAGAAATATTAATGACTTCGTCTTGGTCTTGAATAATGAGAAAAGTTGATCGAATCAAACCCGAAAATTCCTGTTTTTGCTCCGTTTTCATTCCTTAGTACCTACAAGACATAAAAACACAAAACAAACGTATTTGCAATATAATTAAGCATATTTTAGTGTTATTAGTCCATTAATTAGTGTTTTCCCGGGGTATAAATGATGTGTCTTTTAGCACACATCAAATTCCCCTACACTTAGCCATTGCTAGTCCCACGCGCAACATTTATAAAACACGCTCGAAAATAAATAATTTAACCCCCTTTAACTTATGACCCCTCACAATCAAACAAGAACAGAAAAGGTCTATTAAAAGGTTCAAAAATCATTTATTTTGAAAACGCCCCCATTTTGACCACTTATTTCTCAAAAGATAGAATAATATTTTCTTAATGACCCGCCATGCTTGACTTTATTTATGAAGATATATACAAAGCTCATAGAACGGGAAACACGCAAACTAGGTGTCTCCAGGAGATAATTACGACATCCCTGTTGTACTATACCTAAGTCCACCCCCCACCCAAGTTTGTAACAATTTTATACGTGTGCAAACGTATGTGTAAACTGCTAACAAACTAAACTCATATTTATAAATTGGTGTAAAGCCTAAACTAACTTTTTCACTCCTGATAGTTTTATTATGTTATTAGTGTGTATGTGCTCAATTCTAATTTTAACCATCCAATCGACATTTTAAGAAAGTTGTAGACCCTCTAAGTTTGATAAAAAGCTTAACGTTCCTTCCAAAAATTATGATGTTGAAGGCGAGATCATTCCATGTAGCGACTTTCTTCTCAGCACATCCTAGCCGAGATCGACTTAGGTGACTAGGCTTTTGACACCCCATAGATAATAGTATCGGAACTCACGGACCTTTGGTTTTCAAAAATTCTTAGAATTCCCGTTAAACAAACACTTCGCTTAGAAAGACTACAACTTAAAGCATGATGGTCTTAGTTCAAAAGCATATTTAAATTTTAATTATATACATACATACATACATACATACATATATATATATATATATATATATATATATATATATATATATATATATATATATATATTATATAATATATAATTACTAATACATATATAGTATATAACTAAAATAATCAAATAATAAGAGTGAGGAAAGTGAAAAGGTTTTTAGGAAAATTACTTTTAACCAAAGTAAAATTCAAAACCTTCCCGGGTCGTAGTCACAACAAGGCGTGAATTTAGAATCGTAATTAAATTTGTGATGCAGTGATTTGAATGAATCACATTTTGAATTTGAAACTCAAATTTCTACAATTAATGCAAAAAAACAAATAAATGCAAGCAATAATCAAAGCAATTAAAAATTAAAACTAAAAATGTTAACGGGAATAAAAAACGCGACTTAAAAACCTAAATTATCAAATTTTAACCCTAAAAATAAAAATTTAATTTATAAAAGTCCTAAATGATTAAAAATAATTTTAGAAAAAAAAAATTATATTTTTTTGACTTTTATTTTGATTTTTATGAATTAAAAACAGTTTTAATCTAAAAATATTATAAAAAATATTAAACTAATTTATAAAAATCTAAAAAATTCAGGGAAAGTGCTTTGAACAGTTAAAAACTTAGGAAAAATAATAGGAGTCTACCAGCTTATCTCAATAAGCTGAAAATATTCCCAAAAGGGCTGGTAGCTTAAAAGGGTAAACACCCCTTAAATACCAAATGACCCAAGAGTGTAACGCAAAAGACCCAAGGGCGCAGATGGTAGTGTGTGGTGTGTTAAAATGTTGGTTGAGTTAAGGTTGAGGTCTTAGGTTCAACCCTTGAGACTTCCCCCAACTCCTAACATTTTTATTTTGCAAATTTTTTTATGAAAATGTTAAACAAAGCTAAAATAAGCACTTTTAAAAACAGACTTTTTTTGAAAACTAAAAATAAGCCAGAAATAAGCTTAATAAAGTGACAGATTTGACTTAAAAGCTTTTAAGTTTAGAATTGAAACTGTTTGGCTTTTTAAGCCACAATAAGCACATATGAAACCAATAAGCTTAAAACAGACTACCCTTGACCTAATAAGCTCAAATAACTTAAAAATAAGCAAATCTAAACAGCTGAAATCAACCAAAAAGCATTTTGACAGTAGACTTGAAAAACAGATTTTAAAACTAAAACCACTACTTTTAAGCTAAGATTAAAAGCAAATAAGCACAGGAAATAAGCTAAAAAGTGAAAACAGATTGAGTTTAAGACTCAATAAGCACCTAGGACAAAGAAATAAGCAAAGATAAGTGATTTAAAAGCAACAATTAATCCTAAAGACAACAGACTCTAAAGGCTTTTTAAAGGACTTGACCAATATTTTAAGCTAAAAATAAGAACAAATAAGCGCATGAAATAAGCTATAAACTAAAAACAGATTAAGTTTGACATCTAAAGAACACATAAAAACAAAAATTAAGAAAATTGGTTTAGTGAATAAGCTGGAAAAAGACTTTGAAAACTGACAGACTAACTAATGTTTTTGGATTCTAAATGACAAATAAGCTTAATGCAGGCCTAATAATAAGCTAGTATATATGCCCTAAACCTCTAATAAGCTTAAACATATGAAGATTACCACCTAAAGACTCTATGCTATCAAATTGAGGACTTAAAACAGATTCTAACCCACCTAAATATATGATTGAAAAAGGACTTTTTAACTAAATGCTAAGAACACATAGAGAAAAATTTGGCAGACTTTGGTGAAAACTAAAACAACTAATGCTGGAAAATAACACTTACTTCTAATGCATTCTAAGGCACAAATGAAGAATGAACAACTAATAAACACAACTTAAAATTCAGATCTTAAGATATAAGCAGTTTGATCAACCAAAACACCACAGATTCTAAGAAATGATAGACAAAACCTTAAAACTAAATTTTAAAACTTAAAAACTATTGAAAACAGGTTAAAAGACCTTAATAGAGATCAACAAAGTTGGATTTCAAGCCAAATCAGACTCAAGTAGTACGAACATGGGTTAGTACTGCTTGTGCCAAACACCCCTTTAAAATCTGTTTTCTCATTTTTAGGCTACAAAAGACTATGTTAAGCTTAGGTTTTTTAAAATAGATGACAAACTAACTATCTTAAGACTAAATAAGCAAAATCCAACATTCAATAAGCACTTAACTATAAGCAAACAAATTAAGCAGTTTTAAGCTAACTAGACAGTTTTGATGAAAACACCAAATAAACAATATTTAAACTAAAAACTAAACATGTTAAGCAACATTAATACTAAATAAGCAAATATGAGCAATAATAAGACATAAATAAGAAGTAGATAAGCAGATGCAGAAAATAAGCTAGAAAGTTGAAAATGAGGACTTACAAAGTCCTTTGCTAAAACAAGGACATAAATGCTCTTTAGAGATTTGTCTACAAGCTTTACCTTGTTTATAAACAAGCTAGTAAACCCTTATAAGCCCTTCCAAATCCGGCTTATCATACATAAAAGCTATTTTTGTGATTTTTTGTGGATTTTAAAGACAATAACTTTTAAATAAGCAAAGAATATAAGTAGTGCAAGGATTTAAGAAAGCTAAAGCTTAGTGAAGCTTTAGGTAAGATCATAAGCTGTTTTCATAGATTAAATCTTAAACAGATTATACAAAGATCATACACAGAATTCTTAATAATACCTTAAACTTTCATTAAAACTTTAAAACGTTTACACGACTTAAAAATAAATGACAATAATCTTAAAAAGCTGTAAAATACAAGGAAAAAATAGAACATCTAAATTCTGCCCTAATGGCCACTATTTATAGACGAATGAGAAGGTCCTAAGTCTTGGCCTTGTTTTTCTTATGTGAGAGGGAAAGAGAGTGCTCCCCACACCTTTAATTCTAAGCCCTTGATTCTTTATTTGTGTTTCTTTGTTTTGATCACAGCCATTAATCTTGAAAAGTTATCTCATCAGCCAATCAATCTTTATGGGATTGCCAAGGTGTCTTGTCTTCATCTGGAGGAATAGGTTAAAAAGGTTTTGTCATGGTTTTTAGGGAAGAATGAAAGTGATGGATGAATAGTGGGGTTTGGCGAAAAAGGTTTAATTGGGGAAAAGGGTTAACGGGGTTAGGGGTAAAAGGGTAACAGGGTTAGGGTTAGGGACTAACGGTGTAAACCATAATGACTAAATGTGTTAGTCCTTAAGGACTAATGGTGTGAAGGGTTTAGAGTAATTAAGTTAAGGGTTAACGGGCTATTTGTAATGGTTTTGGGCCTAGTTATGTATTTGGACTGGATTTTAATTAAATGGATTTAGGCTTATATCATAGGCTTTTAATTTCATAAATAAGCTTAATGGGCTGGCCCATTTTAGATGAACACGTTTCTGGCTTTCACTTTTCACGCTCTTTCCAATCCCGTGCTTGGTTTTGTCCGTTTTGGCTTTGTTTTTTTCCTTTAGTGAATATCCGTTACCTGCACATCATAAATCACAAAACAAACATATATTTGGCAATTTTATGTCCGTTTTAGTCATTTAAGCTCGTTTTATTAGGTCAAAGATATGTGTAATTAAGCACATACCAAAATCCCCCATACTAAACTATTGTCGTGTCCTCACGCAATGCTATAAGTAAACACTTTAGAAAACTAAGAGTCTTAATTCCCCTTGACTAATTACCTTGAAAAATAGCTAAGTGTTCATCTTAAGGAATTAAGAACTCAGTAGCTTTGAAAAGCCCTGTTTTGACCATTTTTATTATATCTACACTAATTATCACACATATTTTTATTTTTTTTTCTTTTTCTAACTAGAATGTTTGGACTTCCGTTATTTTCATAACCCTTAGGGTTATAGAACAAGAAGCACTTCAATCCTAAAATGCCCAAAAAGGATAAATTCATCGTCCTCGATTTTTTCACTTATCCTAAACCAAGCTTAAAAACAAAATCACCGTTAAATATAAGCTAAGATGCTAACACTACTCATATTTGTAACTTGTGAAACTTGTCACTCCCGACAATTATTATATATTAGGTGAATGTGCTTATTTCGAATTTCAACCATGGATCAACCTTTTTAAGAAAATTGCAATAAATTAATATGGCTTCACGTCCACCCAAGAATTATTGATTTGAAGGCGATATCATCCATGTAGTACTTTCTCTTTACGCACATCCCAGCCGAGAACTGGCTTAGGTGACCAGTGCTTTTGACACCCCACAGAGAATAGTATCGGAACTCACGAACCTTCGGTTTCAAAAACTCTTAGGCTTCCCGTTAAATAAACAATTCACAACTTAAAATGAAATAGTCTTAGTTTAAAAGCATATTTAAATTTAAGAAAAAGAGATTTTCTCTATACTTATTAAATCACATACATTACATTTAATATTAATATAATTATACTTATAACCTCCACCTTTTAAACGAAGGAAATCCTTGACCTTTTTGAAGGCTGCCACATCGGTTGTTAGCCGGCAAGATGCAGCAAACTTTTATCAGTCTCGGATTATTATTCTTACTATGGGCCTTCTTTTGAAGACTGCCACATCGGTTGTGAGCCGGAAAGAGGCAGTAAACTTTTATTAGCCCATAGTTTTTATTATTATTATTACCTCTTTTTTCTAACACTTTATATACCATGATATAGAGAAATTTTCTTTTTAGAAAATTTAAGTATAAATTTGAACTAAGACTAAATAAATTATTGTTATCGACTACATTAATAAAGCTTCAAAAATCGTTGATTTAAGTTTAATTTTCAAAAATAGCACTATTATTAGTCAGGTTTAGGAGCTATGGAGAAAAAGCACAAACTACAAACTAGAGCTTGTAGATATCCAACTAATCTTTGTTTAGCATCTAACTCATACTTAACTCTATTATTTCTCGTTCTTTGAAAATTTAAATATCTTTAATAAAAAGATCCGCGAATGCTTAGTCAAATACACTAGCTTAGTCAAGTTTATAACGGATAAGGGACAAAGCTAAGAGCTCAACACGCTCGATCGAGTCAAAAATTTATTTTATTCTACCCCAGTAGGCAAATGGTCAAACATAGTGACAAACATTTATTTTATTCTGAAAAAATTTTCATTTTTTTCATTTTTTTGGTATTTTGGTGAAAAAACAGGAATACAACGTTAAAACAAACCGAATGCATGTCTTAATCAAATCGATAGAACCCCCCCATTACTAAACTGAACATTGTCCTCAATGTTTAGGAAAAGGTCTCTACGTAAATCTAAAGCCGATTTATTAATTATTTCAAAGATAAACATTATCCGTAGAATTTAGGATAATTTTGGGGAATTCCCAAAACAAGCTATGGAATTGAAGAGCTCGAGTGAACAGAGGACAAAACCCGAGCACGAGATCTTCATAATCTGGGGCAATCCTGGACATACAACACAAAACACGAAACACGAGAAAGGAAGAGGCGAACCTCCTACGTCACACTTTAATCATACTACTATTATAAGTATCATTAGGATAAGCATGGGTTGCCACCCACGAAGTGCTTATTTATTAATGAGTCATTAAGTTTGACTCGTCCCTGAATTTAGCTGTCCATGGGGAAGGTTTGGAGATCCGGGACAACCATCGATGGTATGTCCCCTCCAAAATAGTGCTTGAGTCTATGACCGTTCACAAAAGTTTTGGTGGCCATCGGTTTGAGAAAATAAAACTCGATGGTACCAAATGAGAAAACTTAAGCCAAGCGATGAATGGTCTGGTCCAACGGGTTGGAGCTTGCCGAGAAAGATCTTTATCGAGAATCTGAAGAGAAGGAAAACTCGATCAACCAACGTGAAAAAACACGTATTTTAATTTTGGAGTCAAGAATCTTCTTATGTTATCTCTTGTAGACTTAAAAAGTGTCAATGTATGCTTGATCCCTAGAGTTCATTTTTAATTCATTCATATTAACTTTTACCGTGACACGCAACCGCGGGTCATGGAGGTCAAAATTACAATGTTTCAAGGCCCAATAGGCCTTGTGTTCAAGTTCGATAGGAATATGACAAGCCTTTCCGTACACTAGCTTATATGGAGGGCACCCGATGGGTGTTTTGAAAGTGGTACAGAAGGCCCATAAAGCATCATCTAACTTATCGGACCATGAAGCACGATTTTTGCCTACGGTTGTTTCTAAGTTACGTTTCAAACCACAATTTGAAACCTCCACTTGTCCACTCGTTTGTGGATGATACGCGATAGAAAGACTGTGAGTAACTGTTAGCCTCAAAATATTGAGTCGAACAATGGAAGTTCGTTCATAATTATATTAGGTCTCGGTCACTAAATTAATATACGTTTGTTAATAGGCTATTACGGGTAAATCGGGCTCTATTTGTAATCTATCGGTTCAATGTATCGGGCGAAAGCCCAAGTAAACCCCGAGCCCGGCCCGTAGAATTACTAAAGGCATGCAAGCCTATAAATACACCTCACCAAGGAAGGTGAGGTGGTTGGTTCATTTGTAAATTTCAAGTTATCATCCAATTCATTTTTCTCTTTAACTTTCCTCTCTCTAGATCTCTCCTCTACAATCTTCCTATTTTCTTGTTAATCTTATTGAAGTGAAGTGATAAAGGGTTACCGACATTTGGTATCAGAGCCTCGGGTGTTTCGTGTTTGATCGGTTAAAACAATCGACATTTCCGTGTATTCATTTAGTTTTTGGTTCGAAATAGAAAAAACCAAGCAAAAACCACTTTTTTTTTGATTTGATTTTCGTGGTTTAAGGTGTTAAAAGTTTTGTTAATTGTGCTTAAAAAAAAACAAAACCTTGTATCGTTAGTAGGTTCTCTTCTACAATTCCATTTCAATGCAAAAAGGGTAAAATCGAGCAAGTTTAGAAGTTTATTCGTCACTGTAGCGTTTTGACAAAGTTCTTGTGCGATTTGACCAAAATTTCTTGGATGCGTTTGAGTATCGAGACAAATATTGCGATTTGAAGAAAAAGAGACTGCTTTTTGACCGCCATTGCTTTTTGGTCCCGTGCAGTTTTGATGCATTGTCGTTTTTGAGTCACTGCGTTTTGACCATTGCGTTTTGTCTCCACAGGTTGCGTTTTGAAGATTATCCTTGAGCGTTTTGAACTAAAAACGTTACTCTGCCCAAATTTTTTATCCATTGCGTTTTGTGTCCAAGAAGTGTTGCGTTTTGAGTAGACACGTTGCGTTTTGAGTAGAAACGTTGCGTTTTGAGTAAACACGTTGCGTTTTGAGTAGACACGTTGCGTTTTGATCAACTGTTGCGTTTTGATCAATTGTTGCGTTTTGATCAAGTGTTGCGTTTTGACCAAGAACTCTTGCGTTTTGACTAAAGTCTTGCGTTTTGACTAAAGTCATTGCGTTTTGTCCATTGAAAACACATGTTTTGAAACCCTAATTTCCTGAAAAAAAATCATCACATCAAGACAAACTTAATCAAAACACATGTAAGGTCGATCCGCGCATCAGGTGGTATTTGACCGAATTTGGGAATATATATTAATCACCGCTTAATCAAAACATCACATCAAGACAAACAAACTTCATGGACTAAATACAAGGACTTTGGACTTTAATTTGGACTACAAGGACACATAATCAACAAACTTTAACAACAACAATTAACTTTCATGTTTTCTCTCGATTTGTAAAATCCCGCGAAAGAAACTCAATTTCTCCGTTTTAAATCCTTGACTTTAAAATCCGTGAGAATTAATTTACTTTCAAATTAAACCACCAAATCCAATCAACACCTCATAACACTTAAGATCCTTCAATCATTTTTCACTTCATAATTCTTTAATCATTCATCATGACAACTCCAATTGTAACTTCCACAACCGACAGTCAAATGCATAACAACATAATGGCAGCAGGTTCAAGGGATCGTCCACCAATGCTTGCAATAGGACGATATGCACAATGGCGATCACGGTTCTTACGATACATTGATACAAGACCAAATGGTGATGCCTTACGAAAGTGCATTCTTAAAGGTCCTTACACTCCAACGATTGTCACAACACCAGCTGTTCCTGCAACAAAGGATTCTCCAGCAGTTCCTGAACAAACAACAGTCGAGACTGTTACGAATATGACTCCTGAGAACAGAGCTCATTTTGAATCAGAAAAAGAAGCGATTCATTTAATATTGACTGGAATTGGAGATGAAATATACTCAACTGTTGATGCATGTCAGACAGCTCAAGAAATGTGGGAAGCCATCGAAAGGCTACAACAAGGTGAATCACTCAATATTCAAGATGGTCAAGACAAACTTAATTTGAAGTTTGGTCAATTCAATCTCACGATGGAGAAACAATTGAGTCTTATACACACGATACAACAAAAAGATGAATGAAATGATCAGAAACAATTTGACAGTTTCAACGATGCAAGTCAATGTTCAATTTCTTCAGCAACTTCACCAGAATGGTCCATATAAGTCACATTTGTGAAGCAACAACACAAGTTGGGAATGAAGATTCATTACCAAAAACATTTGACATTCTTAAACAATACCAAAAAGGAAGTTAATGGAACTACCTGCTGGAGAATGGCCAAGAAGCTAACCCATTACACTTGTTGCTTCTGCTCAAAACACTTCAAGAACCCCGTAATTAATCAATCATCAAAGTCTCACAAATCAATGCACCAGACATCAAAAGGCTTCACTTCCACCAGATCTCTTGCAACTACAAGATAACAAAGGCAAAGAGAAGCCAAACCAATCCACCACCATCTTAGTCAGCTTCTGAAAGACAGTGGTCCTGAACAAGCACAGTAAGGATAAGGAACAATAAGCGAAAAATTTTGGCTCTCATGCAAAAGTACTTCAAGAAACTCTACAAACTAACCAACAACAACCTCTAGAACTTCCTCACACACCAGAAACAGAATGTGGATACTACTCCAAGGTACAGGAATGACAATCAGACTGGACAGTTTTGAATCAAGACATGTGTTTGTTGGGGGCTAGGAAACTGTAGGTGGCCATTAAGTCAACAGTCTGGGATACGTGTTTAACTGAAGGAAATTTGGTCAATATGCTAAGGAAGGCAGAAAGCCAAAACGGGTTAGAAAGACTCCACGTAATCACAAGAAAAGATGTTGTTGTGTAAACAAGCAGAGAAAGTTTGTTTTCAACTTCAAGTCAGAAGTACAAACCTGACTGCAGCAGACACAGATGACGAGATTGATGAACCAAAGTTAGAAGCACATTACAGCTACATGGCAAAGATCCAGGAGTTCCTAATGCAGACTCAGGAACAGATGATGAGCCATTGGAACAGGTACAATACGAGTACAGGATGATAATGTGTTGCCAATGACATACAACAATTTTGACCAATCTGAATCCATCAGTAACAAATGTTGCAGTTGAAAACGGTGATAGTAATGGTCACTTTATGTCTCACCGATAATTGGTGATAACGATCTTCAGGATGCCCAAAATGATGTAGGATGTGATGATGAGCGTGTTGCACTTGCTAATTTAATTGCTAATTTAAAGCTTGATGTCGATGAAAATAAAAAGATTCAAAAGCAATTAAAGAAAGCAAATGCAACATTGACTCAAGAGTTAACTGAGTGCAAATCTATTCTTGCGGAAACTAGTAGAACTCTAGGAGAATCTAATAGTATTCGGGATAGTTGCTTAGTTGCACTTCAAAATAAACAGACTGAGTTTGAGAGGTACAAGGCCTTTAATGATCGTACAGTTGACTATGATAAACTTGAACATAAGTTAAATGAAGCTCAGACAATTAGCTCAAAAAGAAATGACATCAACGAAGGTTTAAAATGAAAGCCTGTGAAATTTCAATTGTCAATGAGAACATGGATGAGTTAGTCAACAGAGTCTTTTTAACCAGTCACATTACGAAGGTCTAGTTAGGAGAAAACAAAGGTAAAAACGGATTTTGAAGCTTAAGGAAGAAAAAGATATTGACAAAATGATTTCAATGGAAAACCAGATAAAGTTTTTGAATGAAATTGTTTACAAACGGAGTCAATCAATCCAAACCATTCATATGTTAGCACCCAAATGCCCTACATTTAATGGAAGACCTACCTTTGCCAATCCAAGGTACCTCAAAAAGGCTCAAAATGAGATACCATGTTTGTATGTGATCCCACATGACCAATCTGATCCTGCAAACACAGAACGACTCCCCCCCGATGGGAAGAGACTCATACACTTGATGCATAGAGTTCATCAAAATTGATAATGACTTAGTGAAAACCTTTGACGTACAAAAGTTAAATAGTCTTTATAAATTTTTAAAACCCCCGACTCACATTATTAAAATTCAGTTCGCACAAAGGCAAATGAAAAAAGAAAGGAGAATGTGGAGAAAATCATTTGTGAAAACAAAGCCAAATATTTTCAAAAACATAGATTTCTTACCAGTGTCTAAATCAATAAGCAAAAGTAGACAAGCATATAATGTCATGACAAATAACATCAATCATCTGAAAGAAATTGTCAATCAAGCAAGGGAAAAACATTGCAAACGACCTTCTTCAATCTTCGTAACCCAACAGCGCAAGATATGGGAAAACCTAGTAAAGACATGTTAGATGCCCCTCGCCCTTAAAACTCCAGAAGATACTTTCCACGCATTTGTACATGAACCTTAAGCAAGACATGTAGGAGATTTAAAGTACGATGAATCACTTGAAGATGAACTTGATGAACTTGAATCTGATAAGGCCCAGAATTTTACCAAACTTGTATGATCGCTTTTTGCAAGAATGTGTGTCTAAAGATGTTATGTGTTCTTATTTGCAATCTTCATTCTGATTTAGAAATGAGATCACTGAATTACAAATGCTTATATTCTTCATAAATCATGGATGTGACTTGTCCTTATTTGCACAAAAGCTTTCTGACAACTGAATTTGTAAGTAAAGAGATTTACACTGAGCTTTTACGAAGTTTTGCTAAATTAGAAAAACACTCAATTTCTCTTGAAATCGCTTTACAACAATGTCAAGAACAACTGAAAAATGACACAGTTTGCAAAGAAAAAGCGTCAAATGTATTTCGAAAGGAACGTGAACAATATTTTGAAATACAAGATTTGAAAGCTCAACTGCAAGACAAGAACATTGCAATAAGTGAGTTAAAGAAACTCATTGAAAAATGCAAAGGAAAATCTGTGGACACTAAGTTTGATAAACCATCTGTTGTTCGACAACCAAATGCTCAAAGGATTCCAAAACCATCAGTTTTAGGAAAACCGGCTCCTTTTTCAGACTCTCTTGAGAGAACAAATTTTGCAAAGAAAAAGTCAGTTTCAAAAACTAATGAGTCAGAGGGTTTATCAAAACCAGTCACTCCACAGAATTTGCCTCAAACAGCAACGCAAGCTGTAAGAAACACAAATGTGATTAAACCAGGCATGTATCGAATTACAAGTAGTACAACACAAACTAGAGCACCACAGTTGACTCAGACTTCTAGGAATACTAATCCTCGCGTGTCTACATCTACAAGATAAGGTCCTGCCAAACACTAATCAAGTAAAGTTTTAGAAGACTGAAGTAGAAGACCACCCTAGGATTTCTTGTACTTCTAAACAAATAAAGTCTGTAACTGCGTGTAATGACAGTTTAAATTCCAGAACTTCAAATGTTAATGCTGTTTGTGCTACTTGTGGAAAATGTGTGTTTAATTTGAATCATGATGCTTGTGTTTCTAAGTTTTTGAATGACGTGAATGCTAGAACTAAGAAGCCTAATGTAGTGCCTATTAGTACTAGAAAACCCAAAAGTCAAGCGAACAAATCTGTTGCAACACCCCATAAGAAAACCGTTGCATCATAATCTACTACCATAAATTCCAAGAGTTACTATATGATGCTTTATAAGAGAACTAGTAAGGCGTAGAAATGGTGGATAGCACAACAATGCCCATCAGCATATACATGGGTTCCTAAGATAACCACTATTTCATAACCCAAGAGTTACTTTAAGGAATTGTAATGAGAATACAAATAAGTCATTGGGAAAATGTGATAGATAAGATAAATGTCCATACAGAATACAAATGATACAAACGACACCCTTCTAGGCCTAGTCTAAACTGGAAGACCAACGGGTAGAATCATTAGTAATGTTTCGTGTCTAGTGATTCCCACAGAAAGTTCTCAACTCTTGCATGGGCAAAGTTGATCAAAATAGGTAAGGGTTAAGGTGAACCCGCTGGCATTAGTTTAATAGTACATATCCCTCATATTCCTGCATGCCAAACAAACCTGGGTTTAAGTGCATACGTCTCCTCAATGGTCAAAAGGCAACAACGAATGGAGGACATAAATGCAGATGCACTAGTACAATGAAAACAGGGAACATCTCAGAGTATGGTTGCAGAAATTCTTTTGCGATTATCTAAGAAACCCATGCAAAATGTTTCACAAAAGATGAAATCTTCATGGAGATGACGTTTGATCACAACAGTTCAAGCCTCGATCCTCAATGTCAAATGATGTTTGAACACAACAGTTCAAGCCTCGGTCGTCAACGATAAATGGTGTCTGCTGAAAATAACACTTCAGGCCCCGTTCCTCAATGTTCAAAATGATGTCAGCGTTCACATCAAGTTTCAGCCTCGATCTCATACAAATGACTTCTATCATAACCATCAGAACTCGGAATTCCACGACCACAGCTATGAACAAGTCAAGTATCAAGCTGGTTCCAAAAGTTGTTCCTAACAAACAAGACAGCTACATCACGACAAGAGTTAATTACTACATATCCCACCATCACATAGCAAATCTGAGACAACAGTACATAAATAGCAAAATTAGATAAAAATAGAAAATTTCCCAAAAAATTCTTCTCGAACATGTCTCTTTGAATCGATAACATCTACGTACCTAGAAATGGTGAAGTAACACAACTGACACGGGCTGTAGATAGAAAGATTCGAACAGGAGTTTCAATGCTTTCAAAACATGTAATTTCTAATTTTTCTTAATGGCTTATTGTACAAAAACAAGTACTAACCCTGACTTCAAAATAAAGGAAAGTTTATCTAAAAAGATAACATATCCTAACAAGAGAAATTCAACGTTTCTTCTGATCTTATGAGCAGTTCTTAACAAGACATTCAAAAGTTTATAAGCCCTCACAAAAAGGATATTGTACGCATAAAGTGCGACTTATTACCCTTAGAGTTGAAGAGAAGGTTCTTCTAACATGATGTTTTATCAAAATGTTGAACACAATTTTTCAAAGAAAATTCTTCGAATACAATGTCATAAATCTTTTCAAAATTGTGTGTTCAACACTCCCATCCCTCACAATGTTATCAAAAGACTACAATTTATTTCAATTGGTCCCTATTTTTGAGGGGAGGTTTTCGAAAAACAAAGTTTTAAAGTTCTTGATCACGTCAACAACGAACCATTCTTATGTATTCAAAACATTATCCAAAATGTTCCAAAAAAAAACCATTCATGCTGATGATATTTTCTACCCACAGAATTATCAAGAATATTTTAATTCACAAGGAAATTTCAAAAACAAAGTTGTTATCAAATATATTTTTAAAAAAATAAGGGGAGAAAATGTAATTCAAATAATGATCAAATTGACTCAATTGCTGAAAAGGTTTTTTATGTTTCGATCTTATAACCCAACAACATCTTAATTTACGACGATTCAGAAGTCATAAGTGGTTAGGTTAGAATCAATCCTACTGATCCAACCAGAACCGAGGATCTCCCAAGGAAAATCCATAGATTAGAAATAGCATCCTTCAGGTATGATTTGAGATCGAATGTTAATAATGGAAGAATGCCGACTAAGATTGAGCTAACACTAGAAATAAACAAATCACAACAAGTGTTAGTAATGACGTCTTGGTAACATTGAAGGGTTGAAGAATTAAAAAAGAAAATGTATGGGATAAAAAGGGTTAAAGAAAGAGCCCTCTAGCACAACTTAGGCAGAAACCGTGTCAATACATATGTGCTGTCAAGAATCAGAATGGTTGGACACTTGCTGACATTGAAGACAGACATCATGGACCCAGATGATGCAATGCACCACCCTTTCCCAGCCATACAGGAGTTTCTCTCAAAAGAAACATGTCGTTCATTTGGATCACGAGATACACTCACTACTATTAACTTTCTCACTCCGAGTTACTTAATATTATAGGTGCAATCTACTCCAGCCTCCGATTCTAAAACCAAAACGCACTAATCGAGAAGTCTAGAGCCAAGAGATCATCAAATAAATCTCATTAGACACATGTTCATGACAATACACTTTGTTGAGACATCATATTTCCAAGCTGTTAAACGAAGAGTCCAACGCATAATCCTGTGATTCTGCCAGAACATGCCGAGTGATAACTTATGTACTACACAATGAAGATGGAAATCCTGCTTGAGCCAAGCATCAAACTAGCTCTGGTAGGTACTTGCGAGTCTATATGAATCAAACATGTTTCAACATGGAAAGAAACGATGGTGCGATCAATGTGATCAAACTTGTTCCAGAAATGATTTGACGGCTTAATCAAAAATAGTAACTTCTGATAGCACTCTACCGTGTTGTCTGCTTTGAGACGTTCCGGTAATGAGAACAAGCAAGCATTGTTAATCTAATACATCAGTGTTTAGAAGACCCTACCGCTTTGAGCTGGAAACCCTGTCAAAGAGGAGATTCTTTGAATCAACCTGATCACAGGTACAATATATTAATACTGAAAACGGTCCTAAGGAACGGAGGTAATCTAACCAAACCGACAGAATGTACAAAGCCATATTCATCACCCCTTAATTGCTAACTATTTTTATTTCAAATACATAAAGATGGAGATGGTGATGCCCTCATTCCATCTGAAGTCGATTCATACCAACAATGCACATAGCTCAAACAACAAAAAGACATTCTATAAAGCATTAAGAATCGAAAGAATCATGAAACTCAAGAATTAAATGACCAAGTCCTCGCACAAAACCTCTGATATACAAATCTTCCTTCAAAGAGATACAAGTCTATCAAGGGAGATTGTAGCAAGCTTCAAGATGATGCATAAATGAGCATGTTGGACAAGACACAAGAATCGCAAAGGTGGCAAAGACGATCTTGCGTTTTGCCTTAACTATTCTTGATTACGTTTTGGTTTGAAGTTCTTAGTTGCGTTTTGGTTTAAATGTTCTGGATTGCGTTTTGTTTAAAATTCTTGATTGCGTTTTGGTTAAGTTCTTGTTTGCGTCTTGGTTATCACTCTTGGTTGCGTTTTGACTGTTTATCCTTTATTGCGTTTTGCATGATATATGCCTTTGCGTTTTGCCTGCTATATGCATTTGCGTTTTGTCTATTTTTATTAAAATATTCTTTTCGTTTTTGGGTGCTGCGTTTTGTATGCACTGCGTTTTTCCTATTGCGTTTTGATTAGTCTAATAAAAATTGGCCTTTGCGTTTTGGCTTTTGCATTCTCTGCGTTTTGTGTGATATGTTTTTCCCAGCTGCGTTTTTTGTCGCGTCATCTGAGTCTTGGTCATTGTGTATTGGTCACTGAGTTTTGTCTCCACTGTCATGAGTTGACTTCCGTTGACTTAAGTGTTGTACATCTCGGTTGACTATCACTTCAAATATGATCAATGTGTCTATCTTGACTTGGACTTATGTCTATGTCCATCTAACCCTTGAGCATGTGCTCTTATCTAACATCACCTCTCTGTATGTATGTCTTCGTTGATGCATGTGTGCAGTTTCAATGGCTGATGCAAATATCAATGCTCCTGAGGTTCCAGTTGCTGCTGCTTCTCCACCTACTCGTTCTGATGAGCAAATCTTGCCTCGTAACAAATGGGTCCCAGTGGGAAAAAGCAATTGTTTCTTGGATGTGGAAAGAACTCAAGCCAATCCCATATTCAAGATTGTTATGGACATCTTGAAGAACACCAACTTCTTCAAAGCGTTCACCGCTTCCTCCACCATTCCATCCATTTACATCCAGCAGTTCTTGGTCACCATCAAATTTGACAAAGACAAAGGATACAGTTGTTAGCTGGATGAACAATGCTTCTATCTCACCAAAACTACTCTAAGAGATGCACTTCAATTACCCCAAGACAACAACAATTTCACACCTCCACCAAATGCTAACACTATAATCTCCTTTGTCAACGAACTGGGTTACCCAAATGTCGTCAGAACCTTATCTGGAGTCGTGACAAATGACATGTATCAACCGTGGAGGGCACTTGCCACTATCATCAATCTTTGCCTCACGAGAAAAACTTCAGCATTTGAAAGACCAAGAGCTCCAGTGCTGCAGATCTTGTGAGGTGCTGTCAACAAGGCAAATATAGATTATGCTGAGAGGATATGGGAAGAATTTACTCAGTGTATCCACTCATTCATAGAAGACAAGATGAATCAGGCTCTTCATACGGAAGGAAAGAAGAAAGTTAATCCAGTTGTGATTCCGGGTGTCCGTTTCACTAAGTTGATCATCAATCACCTCCAGAGCATACACAAGTTCCACAAAAGACCAGGTTCTCCACTCCACCTGCCTTATGAGGAGTCTGCTTTGGGATACCTGAAGTTCTCATTCAAGAACACCAAAAGAGTAAGATTTGGGATGGCAATTCCGGATACACTTATCTCTGAGGATATCTGATTTGCTCCCTATTACTCCGAATATGTGGCAAAGGTGACTAAGTATCAGTGTTATCTCGCTGGAAAAGTAGTCAGTGACGATGAAGCACCGGCTCCCAAACCAGCAAAGGGGGCAAAACCCAAAACACCCAGGAAACCAAAACCACAATCTACTTCATCTCAACCACCTAAACCCAAACCTGCACCTGCTAAGCCTCAGGAAAAGAAAAGAAAGCTGGTTATGGACACCACAGAAGCACCATCTCCAGCCAAACGATCAAAAGCTGGTAAGTGAGTTCGTAGATGAAGTTGTTCCTGTGGATGAACCCAAGTTTGAAGATGAAGAGGCTGATATTATGCAAAAGGTCATGGAAGAAAGCTTAAAGGATGCTACCCAGCACCTCGGGGTCCACTTCCACCGGTGGTGATCAGAGAACCCGAACCTGGAAAATATGAACCACTTCCAGAGGTACAGGGAAAGGGGAAAGAGAAAGTCGGTGAGGAACAAGCTGCTCAGGTTCTACTCAACCTTCAGACTCCAAAGAAAAAGAACCCTGCTGAACAGTTCATCTTTCAGAGACGCACTCCCGCACCTACTGTACCCTCGAGCCATGAAGAATCCTCTTCCCTGTATGTCGAACTGGGTCTAACTGATAGCGAAACGGAATCTGATAATGAGGCATCTCGTGAAGGCCAGGCTGGATCAGACCCTGGTAAACAAGTCGAAGGCCAGGCTGGATCAGACCCTGGTGTTGCTGCGGATTCTCGAATTCAACCAAGTCATGTTGTTCATGCTGGACCAAACCTTAAACACATGAATCTTGAGGTCTCTGATACTTCACCTCAACCAAACCTAGAGCAAATGGATGAAGAATTCACTACCACGGCCTATCCAAATGTTCAGGAGAACCTTAAAATCCCAACTGAAGGTGAAGTGAGACTTGAGGAACCTGCAAGCTCAGCTGGAACCCTGTCTTCTATGCAAAACCTCGACAAGGAACTTAGCTTCACCAATCAGTTCCTTGCGGAGAAGTCACAGGAAGACGAACCTGAAAAGACCAACACTGAAGTGGAAGTTCAATCTATGGTCACTGTTCCCATACATCAGGACACCTCGTCAGTTCCTCTAATGACCTCTCTGATTATTGATCTTACCGTCTCTTAACCAGCCTCCACAACGGTTCAAGCTTCACTACCAACATTAACTGCAACAACAGCAATAACAACAACAACAACAACAACTCTTCCACCACCTCCACCTCAACCACAACAAGGCGTTTCAAACTCGATCATAATTCAGCGGATTGGTGAGATGGAACGAAGTATAGCGGATCAGGTGGACGCAAGTTAAGCCATGGAGGAAAGGTTAGACAAGCAAGGGAACAGGATCCACCAATTGGAGACTCAAGACTTGTCTAGAATGATCAGAGAGCAGACAGTGGAATATATAGACAAGCAAGAGATTGACCGAAAAATCAAAGAAATGGTGAAAGAGGTTGTTACCGCATCAGTTCAGTATGCAATGAGAGCCCCTCTTCGTGCTCGCTTCAAGGATCTCCCTACTTCTGACATGAAGGAGATTCTGCTTCAACGCATGCTTGAGGAGAATTATGACAAGGGCCACGAGGATCACCGGATAGCCTATGAAGCATTACAAAAATCTATCCTTCGTGATGAAAGTGAGCAATTTGATGCTGATAAGGCTGAGGAGCGTAAAAAGATGAAGAGTAAGCAGGATTCACCGGAAACCCCACCCGGGTCACCTCATCCACCTCCTCCTCCTCTACCACCGTCTGGTCCATCAGGGGCTTCCGGTATAACTGGAGCTTCTGATTCCGCTCAAGATCCTCTTCCACCACCATCGTCTCTAACAACCAATCAAGGTGATCAATCTCAAGGCTCAGATGCTCCAGGCTCGTCCAAGATAGCCGTATCAACAGCATATACAGCTTGAACAACGATAACCTCCAGATTCGAGCCCTCTGCCTCATCTATTCCTGAAGACGTATTTATGCATGAAGAGTCAGACATTGAAGCTCAGGATCTGGTGTTTGATGATGAAGATATCGGAAGTAGGCACATTCCCAAAGTTAGTCTAAATCAGGAATGGTTTAAACCTCTTTCCGAAGAAGAAAGACCCGCGACTCCTAAACCTGCTTGGTCCATTCCTTCATCAAGTCTACCTGTACCCATAAACAACTGGGCATCTGTTATAGCCTCCAGCTATGTACCGCCACCAGAGAACTCTCTGCTCTCACAGACCGGTGATATTGGGGGGTTTATTGATTGGTTCTGCAAGAAGCAAGGAATCACATAGCTCACAACGGAACACTTGGAAGGACCTGCATATGAAGGTGTAAAAGCCTTCCATCCTGACGTGATTCATCTCTAATTTCAAATGGAAGAATGTCACAAGCTTCTGACCAATCAAGTAGACGACGGACTTCTCAGGCATAATGTCAGCAGTCCACTCCCATTGGGTGGTCCTCCGGGTCAAGTCACGATTCAGATAGAGTTCTTCTTCAACAAAGACTTGGAGTATCTATGATTCGGCAACAAGGGTGACAGACTTTCGTTGTCAATCACAAAGATAAAAGCTGCTCATTATCCTGATTTCGGGTTAGAACAGATGGTACCAGATCAAATGTAGATCGAAGAAGAATGCATGTATGACATTTCAGCAACATATGGTATCTCCCACTGGTGGTTCAAGAGACAGAAATTCTACATCGACCGACACTCAGCAAAAACCAACCAAAGAGCTATTGTCAGGACTCACATGAGAATCCTAAGTGTCATCAGCATTGATGTCTTTTCGATTTACGGGTACGATTACATGAAATAGATAGTCCTTCGAAGAGCAGATAATCAGGAATATACTATTGCTGAAAACGACTTCAAGGATCTGTACCCGAGTGACTTTGAAGACTTGTACTTGCTGAATCTTCAAGGTCACCTGAACCACCTACCGCCAAGGGACAAGAAGATTATCTCCTCTGCTGTCAACCTATGGATCAGGAATCTGGTTATCAGACAACGGGTAGAAGACTTCCAACTCGGCATCGAGAGTTACCAAACTCAGCTGAACCTCACCAAACCTCGTTGGGAAGCTACAGGGCTCGAGTTCATGCACGACTACAAGATTCTTGACTCCCCACGAGTCGTGGTGTTCAGAGACAAGTATGGAATGCAGATGATCATGCGCTTCAACGAAATCCACAAGTTCAGTGATGGGACTCTACAACAAATTGATGAAGCTTTAGACTATCGGGTCAAGGAATTCAGAGTTAACAAAGTCAATCCGAGGTTGAATACCAGGTTCTGGACCACGAATGATGTGATCAAGAGCAAGCAGTTCATGTTTGCTATTCAGAAGAGGCTAAAGCTTAGAAGAATATTCCGGAACTTGGAGAGCTTTGTTGGTGGAAGAATACGAGAAGGAGACTACAGACTTCTACAGAGAACCGAATGATGACATCTTCTTTGTAGCTTCTTGTACTTCTTGTGTGGTATATATTGTAATCTTATACATTATTAAGTAGTGTATCTTTAGGTGTTATGTGTCAGTGTATAAACTTTTCATGAGTTTTTTGTAAAACTCAAAATCCTTCAAAATTCTTATACCTAACACTAACAGATTCCCTCAGTAATTTGAGGGGGAGCATTAATATGTTCCAATATCGGTTTGTATTTAATCAGACCACATTTTCTCCCAAGTTTTCTAACATATTTAAATCAATTGAGATCCTAAATCTCAAAAGGTTTGAAATTTTTGATCAAAGGAGATAATGTGATTTAAATATTAAATCTGATAAAATGTGATCTATTAAGACTCAAGCAGGTTCTCCTCCCTCTATGTGCCAAACAATTTCGAATATCGACGCACATGTTGAGGGGGAGCAGTTTCATGAATCAAAATAATCGAGGTACTAATGCTTTGATGTTTACATCACCCGTACCTTGATTGATTTTCAAATGGTTTTATGGCGAAGACAACTGTGGAAACACCAAAGACCAACCCTGTAATTACTTTATCAGAGTTATAAGGATGGTAAGGTTAGGTATGAGTTCCCACGATCCCGCCAGAGCCGGAGGGATCTATCCAGGGACAATTCACTAGTTAGTGTAGAAGTCCTTAGGTATGATTACAAAAGGAGTAATGTGAATAAAGGAATAGTGCGGACTGAGAT
>BQNB010074031.1:0-31925 GCA_026074375.1 Tanacetum coccineum
CTTTTTAAAATTTTTTTAATTAAAATAACATTTTTTT
This sequence comes from Tanacetum coccineum, assembly GCA_026074375.1. Taxonomy (NCBI): domain Eukaryota; kingdom Viridiplantae; phylum Streptophyta; class Magnoliopsida; order Asterales; family Asteraceae; genus Tanacetum; species Tanacetum coccineum. The sequence goes on from BQNB010074031.1 coordinate 38, forward strand.
AAAAACCTTTTAATTTTCAGAATTGATTTTTTTATTTTATTTTATATACTTTTTTTAGTATATACTATTGTAAATTTCATGTTTCTAGTGTACATTTTAAACTTAATATGGTAATTACACATATGTTTCTTGTGCGCATTCTTTAATCTTCAAAATTTATAACATAAAATATAGACAAAAATTGATATCAAATGAAATACATTTTAAATACAAATAACAAACCAAAAACATAAATAAATAAACAAAATTTGATATCAAATGAAATACATTAGAAATATAAATCCAACTATATCCATGTTGTTTAAAAACATGTGTGCGCTCTTCAAAAAACATATGTGCACGTTTCACTTTCTCTCTCAAATTCATTAGAACATATGAGTACCCTTGCAAGAACATATATGCACGCCCTCCAAAAACATATGTGCACGCTACGCCTTTTCGTCAAATTTATTAAAACATATCTGCACGGTGCACTTGTGTCTTTACTTCTTTACCTGAAATTACAAACAATTATACTTTTATTATGAACACTAGCAAACACATAATTATTATAACATTCAAAAAATAATGTTCCAATACCTTGTGCTAAGGACAATGTTTAAATTTCACTACTGTTGCAGAACTTTGGTATCATATACACACTTATTATGACTTTATTTTAATAAATTATGAGACCATATTTTACTTCAACCAAATATTAATCTTTACACTAAAAACAAATACACATGTTTTTACATTACATACCTGAAAAGATTACATCAAAACACCACATGGTTTTGTAAGACCGTAACGGCCTGAACCGCGGATGGGAAAAACCATCACGTCACAGCTTGAACCACCTCGACCCACCACAAAGAACACAACACATCATTCAAAACCACCTGAAAACGCACGCTGATAAAAAAATTAGTGACTAATGTAAACCATAAAGCACCCAATGTTACTGGTATATCAAACAACTTGTCATCTACGCTTCTAAGACTACAATACTTTTTTACTCCCCTTAAGCATGTCATCAATTGGATCTAAAAGGAGAGAAATTGTTACCAGTTGTTGCCAATTATGAGTTATGCACATACGAATAGTATCTCATGAAACTACATGAATTAAAACACTCTTTAACCAAATCTTTTAGTACTAAAACATAATATTGTTAATGCTAAAAATGAAGCTAAAAACCTTAAATCTAACACTTCGATTACGAGTCATCACAATTTCATTCCGTGATTCCCATCATATCAAACTGAATAAAATTCAAATAAATAAAATAATATCATAATCTAACACTTATGTTGCTCAAACGCCCTCATTCCACGCCTACAATAATAAATAACATATTTAAATGATATATTCACTTAAAATACACATTTTTTGCTATTTATCATAAATGAGGGAATTTTGATATAAAATACATGAATAATTTAAAGGCTATCAGACTGTTATTGCGATTGAAATTATATTCGGGAAATTTTATGTAAATTTTTGTTTAAAAAACAATCCCTAGCTTTAACAAAGGGATTGTTCCTGCAATCACAAGTTAACAGTGGGACGTTTTTTGCAAATTTTCTAGGACTGCTTTTGTAATGCAAGCATACCGAGGGGACTATTTTTGCCTATTTGCTACAATTTTTATTGTTCATCGAACATTAATTATCTACTCGAAATTGTTTATATTTAAATTTTGAATTCGTTACGAATACATACTACCTCTGCAACGTTCATATGTCATGTATGTGGATATTGTTCTGAATTGCCGGGTGTTGCAAAAAAAAGTTCTACAATGCTGATTAATTGCCGTCTAGGCGTTAATCGGCCACCAACCTTTTTGATTTGTGCAAATCGATCAACGGTGGTCAAACTTATTCGAAACGTGCAAATCTTGTCGGAAATATGACAAACACGTAGAAAACTTGTTTTAATCATTTATAGTCGTTGTTTAGATCTATTACAAATTGTTGGTATCAGGCAAATCTTGTTGTAAGTACCTAAAACTCACCAGAAATATCCAAAACTCGCCGCAAATACCAAAAACTTCCAAAAAATGTCAATCCGATTAATCCAGCCTATACCGATTACAATCTTTGAAAAAATCGATCGACCAACTAGCGATTCATGATTTTTGTAACCTTTAAATTGCCCATGCAACCATTTATTGTTTGATCCCTTTCATCACACCATGTTAGGAATGAGAGTAACATGAATACATAGCCACATTACAACAGACCATATGTGAACTATCTGTTTTATAAATTCAGTAATTTATCGACGTCGGGTTAAAATATTTTTAACCGCCCGACCCGAAAAGCACATAAAACTATTACTAAAATCCTAATACTTCTTGAGTTCCATATATTAGACGACGTTCAATGTGTGGTGCGCCAAGGCCAGGGAATAGAGTAACTTTTAGCATGGCAAATAAGTTCTGATTGTGGCCCCCGCGCGGTCGGCGAGGAAACACATCAGTCCCTATCCTCGTATTGTCGGAGCTGGCCAATTGAGGATATGAGTGTCCCGAGGCCATATATCGTTCTGCCTTTAGAGTGGAGGGTGGGACGGACGGGAGGTAGGAGATAGGGTGTCGTGTGGGAGGGGATCGGGGGAGCGAGGAGTAGGCTAGGATTTTTGTGGTGAGCTGCTACTTTTAAATTACCTGGGCGGTTCTATAGTTGGTTTCTGAGGTGGAGTATAAGGTTATGTTGGGATGGAGGTGTTTAGGCGAAGGCTTGCTGGTTAAGAAAAACGGGTAGTTTGGGGTGTATGTAAAGCTTGTAATATTGAGTTATAAATTCGAAAAATATACATGGTATGAAACAGAAAAGAATATCTAAAATAATGAAAACATATGTCAGGTACCACGTATACATATTTTGTAATATTAAAGCCACAGTGTCAGAACCTAGTATTCTCATCTCTTACTGTACATCTTAATCTTAGAATAGTCTCAACAAGTAGACTTATTCTTGTGTTACGTTCTCTATCTCATTCTATAAGTATACCATTTCGAATGACTACATACACACACACAACAATAGATTAGTTCCAGATGGTGCTTCGAGCCCTGACACTCTTCATCTCACATCTCAGCGAATAAATACTTCGCATTACTTACGTCTTCAAATTTTCACTGGATAGAACGAGTATGAGATTTAATAGACAAACTCTTGCGACTGGAATTGTAAAATCGAGAATCAAGTCAAGCAGATGGTTTCCCAATCCATTTCTTGACAAAATAACTTTATTCATTTATTACACGTCTTGGCCCAAGCCATATAAGTTATCTTTTACAATAATTCTAGCCTCAAAAACATCATCCCTAGCCTCTATTGTCAGCTCCAATTTAGCAAACATTTCTTCTGCCTCTAGAGAGCCCCTCTGAATGGAATTGTGAAATCTAATCAACTAAGCAGTGGTGGCCATGTGGAACTCTTCTTCTCTTTGAAAAACCAAATCAAAATTGCCATTGTAGAAGAAGATACCTGATCCAGGATCCCTGATGACCAGCCCTTTTCTCCCTTCAACCCCTGGAGGAGGAACCAGGTTCCTGTACATTCCATCAACCACTATATCTTGGTTCACAAAAACTAATAGTTTTAATGCTCCATTTCTTGAAAACTTCTCACGACTAGAAAATCTATTTTCATACATTGTTGAGACATGCTAAAAACGTTTTTCATGCATGCATGATGATCTCACACTTGTTGCCGAAATATATAATCAAATATATATTTGTCGACACTCTTGATTGAGCAAAATTAAATCAAGGAGCACTTGGATTATTTCTTAGGTTTTTATTTTAGAGTCGAAATAATCGTTAATCCACATTTGTCGTATATAGGCACACACTAGGATTATAAATACATACACAAGTTTTAAGTGAGGTATTTACAACCTACTTCTCTTATTGAAAATTTTAATAACAAAAATTCTATGAAGTACTAATCTTAGGAGCATTAAAACTATTAGTTAATAGTCCAATCAATATGCTCTTCATTATAAATCCTTTTATTTGCCTCATTGCATGCTTATTCATATACTCTTGCTTGTTGAGTGAATTAGTACTTGAGAAATGCTAAAAAAAATTAGGACATGCTTCAAATAGCCACAAAATCGTCCTAACCCATTTAGTACCAATTCCTACAAGAAAACAAAAACCTAGACAACCTGGACATTTCTAGGTGGCGGCCCCCTTTGCTCTAAAGGGCAGGGCGGGAGGAGGTGCTGAGGAGGAAAAGGGGATGAGTGGGGGGGAGAGGGGGAGGAAAGGGGTCGATTATACTGACGTCTGGTTTTAGAAAAAAAGATATGAAGGGGGCAGACAAGTATGGAAGAATAGAATGAGTAAGTTAGCAATTTTCTTTGAAAGAAATCGAACTTTAAAGTGGTAATTACATAACGCACATCTAATGAATTAAGACATGATTTATGGGATCGAATGTTGAATGGAGAGCATAGAGGTGGGCATCATGAACATTTACTTATAGATTGGAGTGGGAGGTAGGGAAGTAAGGGAGGCGTCCCCCTTCGTGATAAGGGGTCGGCCCATGGTATAAACGGTTTTTACTATATCTTTCTGCTTTTGACGCCTCTTTAACCTAGTACCCAGCTATAATTTGCCCAGAAACTCAACCAACATTTCCTTGCTTTGTTTTCTAACAATTCATTTTATCCTTAACTACCTCTTCCTCCTAGTATAAATCAACCCTCACCCTCACCATTATCACCACACTCATCTTGTCTTCTCCAATGTCATCCTCTCACAAACCTGTGTTTAAACCTTCAAAGGTGGCCAAAATGTCCGTAAGACCCGTATGGAGAAAGAAGTTAAACTATTGTATCACAATATCTTCTCAAAGAACCATCACAAGAAAACCCTCCAACTACTCAATCAAACCATGATTCACTACAATCTCTCTTACTTCCACTTAGTGATCCTTTTGACACTAACGATAGACAAGCTCTCATTCCACCACCAAATGTCAATCAAACTCAACTCACACAAACCCCATTTCCCACTTACTGATCAATCCACATGTTGTTAGTGTGCTTCATGCTCAAACTCCACCCTCACCTTAAGGTGACAACCAAACTCAACCTCCACCACCTCCATCTCCAAATAGAGAAATGCTCATTGATGACATTAATCAACTCTAAGACTTAGCAAACCTTCTAGCCATGCACCTTTCATAACTTAACACTCCCTCATCACCTTATTCTCCATACTTTCCTCACACCCTTAACTTAGATCAAGTTGAACAACATGTTGGTTATTGTCCTTGTTGCATCTTTACCCAAAAACAATTTCTAACCTTGAGTGAAGATATCAATTGGATTGAATTTCTTCTTACTCGACCACAACCACCACTTCAAGTTCAATGAGACTACCCTCCAACAACCACCTCCGCTCCAAACTCTCCACCAACAACCAACTAAGAATGTTGCATGCCTACCTTTTCTCGTTTTCAAATAAATGTCCAACCCATTTCTTTTGCAAGCAAGTCCAATGGTTTCATATGGCAATCTAGGCAAATTAGAACCTTTGTAGTTTCTATTTATGTAGAATGTATTATTATGCTTCAAGCATAATATTTCAATATGATGTATGCATGATTGTGTTTTACACACAATTTCTATGTTTAATGAATGGTCTTTAGTCTTATGCTTTTAAGTATGCACTTGCTTGTCTTTATATTTTTTTTTCATGTTGGTTGAATGACTCCTAGTTATATAGTTGAGTCTAGTTGATATATATTTGTGATTGTTAGTTTACACAAATAACTTGACACTTGTCAAGTATTATCAACATGTTTTAGTATTTTTCCTTTTCTTTGCTATATGTTAGAAATCGTTGTCTTGTTCTTCTAACTTGTTTTATAGCAAAGTTACCATAGCTCGATTCCTTGGTGCCCTCGAGTACACATCAAGGGGGAGCGGTTATTCCGTCGATTTTATGTGTGTTCATCGGTGAAGCCTTTTTGATTCTACAAAAAGGGGGAGAAATGGAAATAAAACTCACTAAATACTTGTTTAAAAATAATTTAACATTTAATGAGTTTGGATTTTGTAATCATCAAAAAGGGTAAGACTGTTGATAAAAATAATGCCTAAAAACGTTATTAATATTTTTTGACCTCTCTAAGTTTTGATAATCATAAAATATAAAAATGACCAATGTAAAATTAAACATAAACAAGTAATTCGTTATTAATTTTTATTTCGATAATTTAATCACTTAAAGGTATGAATAAATAAATGCTTAATGCATTTGTATGATCAAAGGAATATTTTTCAACCTCACATTTTTTATAAAATGTTTCAAACACTTTTATAACTTTTACAAAACATTTTTACATTTAAAACAAATGTTTTATTCAAAATTTATATATTTTGAATTCAAATTTTCTACCTAAAAACGGCTAGAAATGTTCCAGAAAACGCCTCTCCTAGAAAAGACAAAAAAGGGAGCATCTAGGCCTGGGCGCCCCCTTTAAATATAAGGGTCACCCCCTTAGTGATAAGGGGGCCGACACATGAGCTAAGGGGGCTGTCCAGACAAAAAGGCTCCTAGCTTTGCCTATAAATACTGGATTGTTTCCCACTGATTTTCTTACCTTTTGCACACACATTCTTTATGTTCTAAATCAGTTTACATATTTCTTTCATTCCTTTGATCATTAAATCTTAAGCCTTTGTTTCCAAGTGATCTAAGCTTAGATCCTCAAGTGCAAGAGAAGAATACTTCCTACCATCAAGTGAAGAAGTATTATAGCTTAGTTTGTGTCCTCGTAACATCGTTACGATTGTATTATATCTTGTAAATCATTTGTGTATATTGTGAAAGTGTATATGGTAGTTTTATCGTGGTGATCATAGAAAAGTTAGTTAGATCATGGTGATTGTAAAGAGATTAGATAGATCGGGGTGATCGTGTTAGTGTCTAGGTGAAGTGAAGTGTTGATAGTGCGATTAGTATTTTAGTCCTTAAAATACAAAGTGAGTGGTAGATTGGTTCTAGCTATGATTAGAACTCGACATTTGGCTTAGTGTCAGAAATCGATGTAAGCTAAGTTGTGTATGGTTTTCTCCGTCTAAAGGGAGCTTGGTATGTGCTTAAATACACATACCTTTTTCTCAATAAAACGAGTTTAAATGACCAAAAACGGACATAAAATGCCAAATATATGTTTGTTTTACATATTTACTGTGCAGGTAACGAATATTCACAAAAAGACAAAAACAAGGCCAAAATCCAACAAAACCAAGCACGGGATTGGAAAGAGCGTGGAAAACCGAAGCCAAAGACGTATGCATCTTGGTGGGCCAACCCGGCCCAAGTTAATGGGCCAAGTCAGCCTGTTAAACTTTGAAACAAAAACCATAAACAATAAAAAGTCCAAACCCTTATATAATAAAACCGGCCCAAAAGAAGCCCAACTAAGGACTAACAACCGTTAGCCTTTTAAACTACAAACCACTTACACCGTTAGTCCTTAGGGTCTAACACAAACAGTCCCTAAAACCTAACTCCGTTACCATTTTTCCCTTTAACCTTAAACGCCCGTTAATTTTCAAAATACAATTAAATAAGCCCGAGAAGGGCGGGAAGGCCAAATCAACACCCAAACCCCTTCCCCAAGGCTGTGATTTGATCACAACGAACCACTACTCGATCCCTGACACACGCCTGTGCCACGTGGGCACATCCGAGGCTTTCTATTGGTCAAAAAAGACAATTAAAGACGCGTACAAGAAAAAGGGAAAGTCAATGAAGATAAAGACGAGTCTTAATGGTGATTAACAAAGATTGAAGCTTTCCATATGTGAATATGGAATGATTGGAAGGTAATTGAAGACTCTAGGCTGTTTCACCTCACGAATTGCTCAAGCCTCCCTTATAAATAGGGGAGGGTTTCAAGAATGAAGGATTATCTTTTATTTTTATCTTTCCAGCATTTTTTTACTATATTTAATTCAATAAGCTGTTGTTTAAGCTTTATCATAAGCAATTTCAACTTTTCAAACATTGTACTCTCAAGTTATTCAAATAAAAGTGAAGTTTTTTTAATGTGCATTGAGTATTAATCTTTTGGATGATAAGCTAAAAAGGGATGGGCTTATTGGAGCTTATTGGCTTGTAGAAAAGCTCTCTAAGAGCCTGTTAAGTCCTTGTTTAAGCACAGGACAAAAGGTGTGTTTCACTTTTCATTTTTTTAGCTTATTTATAATTTGCTTATTAGACTGCTTAATTCCTGCTTATTTGTGTTTAGTCAATCTTAATTTAGCTTATTTGTTATAGTTTAAGAGTCTCATTATCTGTCTTTAAGTTTTTTTTAGTTTTCATAAAATCTTGCCTTTTTAGCTTAAAAACTGCTTATTCTGAGTGCTTATTAATAAGTGCTTATCAGTGGATGGATTTTGCTTATTAAGTTCCAATTTTGTTAGTTTGTCATCTATTTCTGAAAATCTAAGTTTAAAACAGTCCCTAATAATCTAAAAATGCAAAGTCAGTTTTTAAAGGAGTGTTTGGCACAAGCAGTATTAACTCAGATTAATACTGCTTGAGTCACTTTGGTTTAAAAGCCAATTTTGACAAGCTCTTTTAAGCTGTTTTAATCAGGTTTTCAAAAGCTCAGATCAGTAGTTGTTAAGTTTTAGGATTGTTCATCAAAATTTCAAGTCTGCTAGTGTCAATAGGTGTTCAAACAGCTTATGAGTTAATTCCCTCAAAAATGTATTTGAGGTCAGGTTTTTGTGCTCCATTTTGAGTTTTTATTGCATCAATACAAAGCTGCTTTGAGTTAATAAACTTAGGAAAAATCTTTAGAGTGTTTTGATAAAAAACAGTCTAAAGAAAGTTAAGTTTTCAAATAGCAGTGTTGCAGTTCTTTTAAGATCATATACTTAGCTTAATTTTAGTTAATTGTCTTTGATATTAGCTTATTGGAGTCTTAAGTCAATATGTTTTGAGTTTTTAAGCTGTCAAAATCACTTTTGAGTCCTAAAATAAGTTTCAAGTTAGTCAAAAGCCCTTCAAGTCTGTTTTTTTAGTCATCTATCTCAATGATTTTGGTTGTTTATCTGCTTATTTGCTTTGCTTATTTCTTGTCCTAGTGCTTATTAAGTTAAGGGTTAGTTCTTTTTCAGCTTATTTAAATTTTCTTAATGCTTATTGAGTCTTTTAAAAGCGTAGAAGTTCTAGCTATTAGCCTAGCAGTTTTAACTAGTTAGTACAACCAAATTGTCACTTTTTCACTAGCTTATTTCTAGCTTATTTCTTTGTTTCATAAAAAGACCCTTTTCAAAAAGTGCTTATTTTAGTGGTTAGAAGCTTTTTCAAAAATAAATTTTAAAAAAAAAATACATTGGGAGTATAGGGAAGCCCAGGGTCGAACCCTAGACCTCTACCTTAACCCCCAACATATTTAACACCACTCTCTACTACACACATGCCCTTGTGTCTTTTTCGTTAAGACTTCACCCCACTTTTCTTTTAAACCCTTTTTGCATTTTAAGCTTTCTGCCCTTTTGGGCTTATTTCCCGCTTATTCAAATAAGCTGGTGATTCCCTTTTATTTTTCTTAAGTTCTGAATAGCCTCAAGTACTTTTACTGTTTTTTTAGAATTTTATAAATTTGTTTAGTATTTTTAATAATACTTTTAGATTAAAAGTGTTCTTAATTCATAATAAATTAAATAAAAGTCAAAAAATATAATTCTTTTTTTTATTTTCTTTTATCATTTAGGACTTTTAAAAATTAAATTTGCTTTTCTAGGGTTAAAATTCAAAGTTTTAAGTTTTTAAGTCGCGTTTTAAATTCCCGTTAACGTTTTTTTGTGTTTAATTTGTATTTGCTTTAATTGTTTCTTGTTTTCATTTGTTATTTGCTTTACATTTGTAGAAATTAGAATCAAAATCCAAAAATCTTAACCTATTCAAAATCCTGATCACAAACTTCAACACGAAGTTTAATTCACACCTCGCAGGAACAAAAACGACCCGGGAAACGACTAGAAGGGGTTACTTTCGAAGTCGATACTTCCGGAATTGTATTTTATTTGTGAGTTGGTTTGTCGCTTGTTAAAAGTGATTTGCCGGTTCACCTATATTATATATATATACTATTGACTACGATCAGAGCTTGTTGACATAGTGAAGAAAATTCTCAAGTTTGGTGCTCGGGGAGTGGAGTAGGGCGAAGAGGTGCTTCGTTACCGAACCACTATAAATCCTCGTTTTGTGGTTTGATCTTTCTAACTCTTTTCTCTTATCTTGCATATTTATATTATATCTTGTTATCATTTATTTATTCAATTGTATTGTTCATATTGTGCACATATTGAATTCACACAAAGTCGAATATAAGATTTTATAAACACATAATACGTTAAATTAAAAAGCGGTAAACTATTCAACCTCCCTTCTAGTTTTCCACAACATCATTAATACACATTAATGTATATTTATCATTACATCATTAATAAACATTAATGTATATGTAACCGACAATTCAATATGGGATGATTATGACATTAATAACATGTCACAATATTACATTCTCCCACTTGACATGATATTCCTTAATGGTATAACATAATGCTAGCAAATAAAATATTAAAATCATTAACATCATAAGTATCTTGACACAACAAGCTACATAGTAAGGATTATGGCGGTCATACACAGTATACTCGTATACTCCCATCCATATATCACAACATTATGAGTTCATCATGTTAGAATCATAAGTTATATAAACAACATACACTCCACATACTTGTTATGATAACACATACATATTTCTTATTCAAACACAAATGCATGCATAATAACATAAAGAATAAGAAATAAAATCAGAAACATTTTATTGAGCTCAAGAGTATTTAGAACATCATAATTAGCTATCGATACAACCAAGACCCAACCTAGGAACATGTTGAGTAAATGCCTTTGGTGGTAAACCCTTGGTAAGAGGATCCACAATCAATAGATCTGTACAAATATGTTCGAGATACACTCTTTGTTTTTGATTTTCATCTTTCACGATAAAGAAATTTATATCCATGTGTTTTGCACCTTTGGAGTACTTATCGTTCCTATAGAAGAAATTGTTGCGGTATTACATTTTCAGCGGCTTGCTTACAGTGTCGACAACCCCAAGCCCTGAAATAAAGTTCTGCAACCATAATGCATGAATAGTAACCTCATAACAAGCCACAAGTTCTGCTTCCATGATAGATGAATCTCTCAAGAATTTTATTGATATAGGCCTTTTGAGACAGTCCTAATAGACCTTTAGATACATCACGGATTATTGAAATTCCAGTCACATAAGATGACTCACCTATATCTTTCATTTCAAAATTCTTAAAGAAATATCCTTTAGTCTTGTGCAATAAAAGTCATTAGTCGCAAGCAAGATATCAGCAACATATAGAACCAAAAATATAAACTTGCTCCCACTGATCTTGCGATATATACATCGATCAACGATGATTTCTTCAAACCGAAAGATGTAATGGTATCATTGAACTTAATATACCATTATCTATAAGCTTGTTTAAGTCCATATATTGATTTCTTTATTTTGCACACCATCTTTTCTTTACGATAAATGAAAAACCCTTCAGGTTGTTTCATATAAACTTCTTCCTCAAGATTTCCATTCCAAAAGGCGGTTTTCACATCCATTTGATTTAGCTCTAAGTCAAAATGAGCCACTAATGCCAATATTATTCTTAATGAATCCTTCTTTGAGACGGGTAAAAAAGTCTCATTGTAATCAACACTATTTTTCTGAGTATAACCTTTAGCTACAAGTCTAGCTTTATGCCTTTAGAGTCGCGTTTGGTCTTAAAGACCCATTTACAACCAACTCGTTTAGAACCTTTTGGCAAGTTTATAAGATTCTAGACATTGTTTTGAGCCATTGATTTCAACTCTTCTTTCATAGCGTCAATCCACATTTCAGACTTGTCACTTTTTATGGCATGTAAAAAAAGATACAGGATCATTATAAGTGCCAATATCAAAATCCGTCTCTTGCAAGTAAACTATATAACCATCAGGAATATCTGACTTTCTAACCCTTGCAGGTTTGTTTAATGTTATTCCAACTGTTTCACTTGTTTGAGTTGTTAAGTTATTTTCTTCATGTGGTGTTTGTTCATTATTCAAATATTATTCTTGATTTTGAAATACATGAACAACATCTGATGTAGTTGTGGATTTATGAACATCCATGGGTGATGGATCATCATCCCTTATTTCGTTAATATCCACAACTTAATTTTTAACACTCCCACTAACTTTACCATTTTCCAGAAATTTGGCATTACCTGTTTTAACAATTCTAGAACTGTGGTTTGGATGATAAAACCTATATCCTTTGGACTTCTCTGGGTAACCAATAAAGTAACCACTGACTGTTCGAGAATCTAATTTCTTTTCTTATGTATTGTAAACGCGTGCCTCTACTAGACAACCCCAACCATGCAGGTGTCTCAAACTAGGTTTCCTTCCCGTCCATAAATCAAAATGAGTTCTTAGAACTGACTTACTAGGAACCCTATTTAATAGATACACTACAGTTCTAAGTGATATATCCACAAACTTTTAGGTAAAGAGGATTTACTTATCATGCTCCTAACCATCTCTATTAATGTTCTATTTCGCATTTCTACCAAACCATTTTGTTGTGGCGTGCCTGGCATAGTATATTAAGCACATATGCCGTGTCTTTCGAGGAACTCTTTAAAGGGACCAGGACACTGTCTAAATCCATAATATTCACCACCTCTATCAGATCTTACGATTTTCACTTTTCTGTCTAGTTGCCTCTCAGCCTCGTTTAGAAACACCTCGAGGGCATTTATAAACTGAGATTTTTCATGCAGTAAATAGACATATTCATAATGTGAAAAATCATCTTTGAAGGTGATAAAATGTTTTTTCTCCAGTGAAGGATGGAGTATCAAATGGTCCACACATATCGGTGTGTATAATTTCAAGGAGATTGCTGCTTCTTGTGGCACCTTTCTTGCTATGTTTGGCTTGCTTACCCTTAATGCATTCACACACACACACATCATTCGTCTATCTCTCTCTCTCTCACTCTCTCTATATCGCTCGACCCAGTGAAAAATGTTTTTTCCTCAATGAAGGAATGGACACTAGATACAAAATGGATTCCATCCCACATAATCTACAGCGTCTCACGTGAGTGAGCGTACTTGTACGCACGGAGATACGACTGTTACGCCTTCTTGAGTGACACTGATGCGCGTAGAGCGATATATTAAGCACTATGCTCATAGATCTGATGCAGTCTTGATCTAGATCTATCATCCGCTGATCTGCGCGTGCATCTCACACACTCTCAAGAGCTAAGCACAGCAGACAGGTGCGCAGACACACACACACACACTGCGATTGCTTACGTAACCAGCGAGCATATGCGTGAGAGCGCCGCGCGAGCAGTCACATAGCGCGATACCCGCTCTCTACTAGTGAGTCGACATATTGGACCGCAAACACATATCACATTAAGCAGAGTTTTGATTCACCATACAACGTTTCATTCCAACATTATGTTCAACAGCGATTCAGAAAAATTTCAAGTTTTAATTTATATAAATTATCAATAAGAATACCATAACCAATAAAGGATTTATCCTTATATAAATTAAAACGACCATTTTCACCACCAAAAGTGTATCCACTAACATCAAGTCTCGAGATAGAAATTAAATTTCTAAAAATTGAAGGTACATAGGGAGTATTCATTAGATCCAAGTGAAACCCGATATCTAACTTCATTCTATAAGTCCCTACACCTTCAATTAGTGCCTTCATTTGGTTCGCCATAAAGAGAAAGTTATTAGTTGGGCTTATGGTTTGGATTGTAAGGGTTCCCTTAATAATATTGGAAATATGAGTAGTAACACCAGAATCAAACCACCAAGTATTAGAAGGAACTTCAGATTAGTTTGATTCAAAGCATACAGAAACATAATGTATAGCTTTCTTTTCGAACCAAGCCTTACGCTTAGGGAAATCCTTTTGGAAATGCCCCTTTTTTTCTTGCAAAAATTGCATTTGTTGTTCTGTTGTTCCTTCTTTTCACCACTAGAAACATTTGAGGTTGTAACATGTTGTTTCTTCTTAAATTTCTTGGCTTTTGGTTTGAGCTTCTTGTCAACTCCTTGATTCACCAAGTTAACAGAGTGAACTCTTTGTTTCTTAGTCTTGATTCCTCTTGAATAAGCTTACTGGACATTTCATCAATATTTCACTTATCCTTTAATGTGTTATAATTGATGTGAAACGTTCCATATTTAGGAGGAAGTGAATTCATAATGAATTGCACCAAGAAAGAGTCATTCACATTCATACCCAGTGTCTTAAGTCTTGCTGCAATATTAGTCTTGTTAAGGACATGTTGCTAAATACTCTTTAAACCATCAAACTTCATGGTGGTGAGTTCAGCCATAAGTGTCCATGTTAGTGCCTTATCAGCAGAACAAACCTTCTCTTTTATAAGCTTAAGAAAATCTTTAGCATTCTGATTTTCAATGCCAGGAAGAGTACACTTAATGTTGTTGGCAATTGCCATCCGCATAAAGTTCAAGCAGAGTCTGTTAGACTTTGTACATGCCTTATGGTGTGACTTTTGAGCCTCTGTACTAGCATCAGTAAGGTCACCAGGCCTATCCTCCAGTAGCGCCAAGTCATGATCCAAAGCACCTAATTGGAAAGTGACTTGTTTGCTCCATTCGAATAAATTCACACCAGTAAACAAGGTCACAGAAAAAGCTTGATATAAAATAAATGAAATATATATTATTGGTTTCCTTTTGGTAAACACAACAATATATCTTTATCGTTATTAGAATGCAATGAAACTTTACAAGAAAATAAAATAGACTTCGTTAAATATATAAGCATCTTTGGATAACTATATAATGACAAAAGAATACTATTTTTTTCATCTTTAAGATTATTAGTTATAGAAGAATAATTTTTCTTTAGGAAAAATTCATAATATCTATCAACTAATAAAAATTTCATAAGAGCATTCTTAAGACGATATAAATTACATGATTACAAATTTGAAATTAACTTGGCACTTTGATAACAAATTAATCTCACTTAATGTCATGTAATAAATAGCTTTAAGACAACATAAGTTATATGACTACAAATTTAAAATTAACTTGGCCACTTTAGTGACTAACAAATTAATCTCACTTAATGTCATATAATAATTAAATGACTTTAAGAAAAACATAAATTATATGACTACAAATTAATCTCATATAATATCATATAATAATTAAATAACTTTAAAAGCCATCAATTGAGATTTAAAACATACAAATGTTACAAACAATAAATATTTCAAATTATGTAACATCAATTCTTAAAAGCAAAAAATAGATGACTAATGGCATCCACTATGGTGGTTTATGAAAAGGTTTATAAAATTATGAAGACGTCTAAAAATTTGTAAACCATAGTAAACATTCATTTCAAGCTTGTGTGGCATGAAGAAGTCTAGGATATTAGACATTTTCATAATTTAATGCACTTGAATTGTGTGAAATGTTTATAAAACTTGAAAAGATTTATACATAATGGAGTTAGGTTTATAAAACTAAAAGGTTTATAAATTAGTGTTATAACACAATTATAAACCTTTAGAAAGGCTTAACATGCTCTAACTTTAAGATTAAGGGCATGTTTGACATCAAAGATTATGAGGAGATTGTGATTATTATTTTGAAAAAATAAGCTATTTAAAATATAATCTTTGTTTGGCAAATGAACTTATATGAGATTATAAAAAAAATAATCTTTCATAATCTCTTAAAATCAAATGCTACTTCATGTAGCTTATAAAAAATAATCTCTTTTTATAATCTTCATCTCCATCTCCATCTACAGCTCCATCTCCAGTTCCAGCAACAGTTACTTTCGCCAAACATACCCTAAAATTATCATAACAATTAACCAAATTAAATATTCATAAGACTTACGTTGCAAACAAGTGTTGGTCAACAAACTTATATCAGATGCATTATCATATACAACATTTTAACTCTTTCACCCAGGTAATTAAAGAATATCATAAGGTTAGTCATATATTTCAAAACAAGCATAATTGTCCGCGCGTTGCTGCGGGGCGGTGTTTCTTTTATCATAGATGTGAGTGTTTTTTCTTTTTAAATTTGTATGATAAGATTTCAAAGTTTTATAAGTGTGGTTTGCGTGTGCTAATTTTTTAAAAGTTATGTGTTTAAAGGTTGTTTTTTTGGCTATTTCGGGGTTTTTTCAATATAATTTTATGAGATTTGGGTAAATATGTGTTAAGCATGATTGCCCGCGCATTGATGCGGGGCGTTAATTTTTTTTTGTATTTTATGCGGCTTTATTTTTCCGGTCTCATGTTTAATAGTTTTTTTTATATGGGCTTATGTGTTGGGCGTCATGTCGTGAGAATTTCTTGATATGAATAAATCAATACTTTTGTAATATTTTTTCTTATTTTGTGCCGAGCAATTTTTTTTATTATTTTGTGCAATAGTTTCTTTTTTTATATGAGCAATGGGCTTATGTGTTTGGTCTCATGTCGCGGATATTTTTTGATCTGATTAAATAAGTATTTTGTAATTTTGTTTCCTATTTTGTGCCGAGCAATTTTTTAAAGGTTGCCTAGTTAAAGAAAAAGAAAAAAAAGTGTCAAATGGGACGGCCCAAAGTGGGAGCCCAATAGGCCGGTTACTATAGCAAACTGTAGCAACTATTTCAAAACGACATAATTTTAACCTAAACATAATATATAGATATATATAATTATTTTCTTTTAATGCGGAAGTTATTAGACATGATCTTAATTATAGCAAACCAATAAAACCAAATACTTTATTTATGTTTCGAACATAGGATAAAATTGGTCTCTTATTTATTTAGTTGTGTACTTGTGTAATTACATCTACACTTGTATGGAGAATTAACCGAGAAAACAAAGCGTAAAGGACAATGGTTGATTAAATAATATCACGCATTATGTCTCAAGATTTATATGTGTAAATGATAACATACGATGTTATCATACTCATACATACCACACATCATAGGATTGTCATTTTCGGACATAAAATTATTCAACACTCATATATGATACCATATTCAATTAATTACGTGATTTGGCATGAACATAGGCATAATTCGCAACTTTTAGTCTACTGGTCCTTTAAGCCAAGGCTGCCAAAATCGCGATCCCACTTGAGATCGTTTTGTCTTTGCAAGATCGAGATTGTAAGATCGAATCGAGATCATAAGATCCTATCAATTTGTCATGTTTTGTAAACAAAGGATAAACGAGTCAAACTATTTTTATTTCTACACAACATCAAAGATAAATTCATATAATACCCTCTTAAATATGTCACAGATCAAATTTGAAACACCAAAGTAAAAGTAAAACAAAAAAATTCAGATTATTTTGATTTCGGCTTATATTTCATAAACTTCAATTTTCCCGCTTATTTTTAGACATGTGGGCTTATATAAGTTTATTATGATATGATAAACATAAACTAATATAAACCCATAAGTCTCAAAATAAGCTAGAAAATTGGGGCTTATGAGATATAAGCCAAAATCAAATAAGCTCATAAACCTACATATAAGCATAAACAAACACCCCATAGTTATAAACTATAATCAGGTCAATAAAACAAAACGTCAAAGGTTGACTTATTAGACATAAGTAAAAATCATTTGTTTTTTGGCTTAAGCAAGTGAGATGGACTAAAAACATAGAAAAAAAGAAAAAAAATAGAAATAGGTGAACTCGGATCGCGTGACGATCTTACGAGTTTACGTGCGATCCCACGATTTTACATACGATCCCACCCCAGATGCGATCCTATGCCGATCTTACACGATCTTAGCTAGTAAACACGTAAGATCGTACGATCTTACGAGTTTACTAGCGATCTTGACAGCCTTGCTTTAAGCAATTCATAATTCCAGTGTTCATGCATCATTCTCAATCGTACAAGGCTATAATTAATAATTCATGTAAGGGTTATTATATATCCTTGACCTTAGCTCTAGATACCAGATGTAAGCATTTATATATGTAGACATTAGCATCAATTATTCATGATGAACACATTAAACTATTAAGCCATTAGGATCTTAGAATAAGATAATAACCACATAGATTAGATGAAAAGTACAACATACCGGAAGCCGTAGCAGATGTTGACATGATATGAAGAACACATTAAGCATAAACTAGTTTATATAGGACTTTTGGTTAGCATGTCTATCAATGCTAACATATGTCACGGTCAAGATATAATGTACCATTAAAGATCATATATCATGATTTGACTAAGTTTGGTTACATCATTAATACACATTAAAGTATATTTATCATGATTTGACTAAGTTTGGTTACATTATTAATGTATATATAACCGACAATTCAATATGGGATGATTATGACATTAATAACATGTCACAATATTACAAAACATGAATACGTTTGATAAATGGAAAACAAGTTTTACACAAGTCCCATTTGACAACTAATAACACCATTCGTACTTTTCAACATTTATAATTCTTATTAGAAATGAATCAAAGAATTACAAAGGATAGTTGCGGAACACCATCCCGATTGAATGAAAAATAAAACTCTCATTTTAAGTGAATCAAAGCTTGCTAGCGTAGCTTACAATTCAAGAAGATGATGACTTTATCACTATAATACTTTCTATTATTTTTAATATGTTTAGAATCTCTACCTATCTTTATTACAAACATTTTCTTATATAGGCAGAGATACGAGGGTAACATGTGAGGGTTGTTGAGACATGTCATGCATAAAGAAGTACATCTTCCATTAAATGATTCCATTCTTAGAAAGGCAACAACAATGTTAATACAAATAATGCCTAAAACGTTATTTATATTTTTCGACTCCTCTACGTTTTGAAGTTGACAAAATGTAAAAAAGTCTACTATAAAAATAAACGTTTACGTGTTATTAATTGTAAATTTCCATTTCAACATAAATCACTTAAGGTATGAATAAATAAATCATTAAACATGATTAGTGATCAAGATAATATTTTTTCTTAACCATTACATTTCTACAAACGTAATTTTACAAAAATAAAAATATACTAAATATTTTTATTAATAAAAAAATGTTTTATTTAATTATAAAAATTTGAATCTGGTTTTTCCTCAAAAACAAAAAGTTCTATACCAGTTTCAACCTTTCACACTAAAAGACAAAAATGGGAACGTCTACCTAGGGGCGGCCTCCTGATAGGCATGACGTCCCCTAGATATATCTGGGACCGCCAGGACTGCCGTCAGGAGACGTTGCCATTTGCTGGCTATAAATACTGCACTATTGCCTGCAGAGTTTCATACCTCTTAGCACGAATTTTTCAGATCTCTTTCTCTTACTAAAACCTTCTTCCTCTCTCTAAATCTCTTGATAACTAACATAGTTTAATTTTGTTTCAAGTGAACCAATCTCATCTTCTACCTTCTATCTTACTCTATCAAGTTCAAGAGAAGAACACTCGTATTCGCCAAGAAACGAAGTGTTATAGATTAGTGATTTCTTCTATCTTCTTCTAAGATTCAAACCTCTATTTTCTTGATCTTGTGTTTGTGTGTAAAATCAGATAGTGTATAAATCCGATTGTGTTGAACGTGTGTCGGTTAGTATTTTAGTCCTTAAAATACACTGGTGAAGTAGTAAATTGGTTCTAGCTAAGATTAGGACTCGACATTTTGCTTAGTGTCAGAAAACAACGTAAGCGAAAAAAAACAACGTAAGCGATGTGTAAACAGTTTTCTCTGCCTAAAGGGAGCTTGTTGACATAGTGAAATCTCAAGTCGGATACTCAGGGAGTGGAGTAGGGCGAAGAAGAGCTTCGTTGCCGAACCACTATAAATGCTGGTGTTGTGGTTTGATCGTTTTTTCCCTTATCTCTTTTATTGTGTTTTGTATATCTTTCATTGTTTAGATTGTGATTGTGAGTAGATAGATATATTGTTGTTTCATATTGTTGGTTGATTGAAACATACAAATCGAATCTAATTAATTTTGTGAAGCAAAATTTTAAAACGCCAATTAACCGGTAAACTATTCAACCCCCCTTCTAGTTTTTACAATTGGTATCAGAAGCCAATGTCACTCAGGATTTTTAAAAGATACTGTATTTTAAAGCTTGGATCAATCTATGGATTCTGACAAATATCTAGAAGAGCAGTCTATGCAAAGACCACCACTTTTCGAAAGCGATAGTTTTATATATTGAAAAAAATAGATTCGAAACGTATGAAAAATCAAAAGATCTTGATCTTTGGCATGTTATTACCAACGGTGATTTTCAACCCATTGAAAATAATCCGGAAACCAAACTAGATAAGGTTGTCCCTTTTGAAAAACAAAGTGATCAACTTAAGAAAAGACTTGCGAAAAATAACGAAGCTAAAATGGTTATTTACAATGCTTTGCCTAGAAAAGAATATGAATTTTTTTTCATGTGTAATACGGCAAAAGAAATTTGAAAAACTTTGTTAATCACCCATTAAGGTAATAGCCAAGTCAAAGATAACAAGATTCACCTTTTGGTACAACAATATGAACAATTCGTTATTTCTGAAGACAAATCTATAGATAATGCTTTTGCTAGATTTAACACTATTATTACTAGTCTAAAAGCTCTTGATGAAGGTTACTCTAGCAAGAACTATGTTAGAAAGTTTCTTAAGGCATTACATCCTAAATGGAGAACAAAGGTCACGGTGATTGAAGAGTCAAAAGACTTGACATCAAATCTCTTGATGAACTCATCGGGAACCTAAAAGTTCATAAGATGATCATCAAGAAAGATTCCGAAATAGTCAAAGCTAAGGGAAAAAGATCTCTAGCTTTAAAAGCTAAGAAGGAATCTAGTGATAAAGAATGTTTGACTTTCGGAAGTGAAGACGAATAGTATGTCATGGCGGTTAGAGACCTCAAGAGGTTCTTCAAGAGAAGAGGTAGATTCGTAAGACTACCACGGAATGATAAAAATACGTTCCAAAGAAGCCGAGATGACAAAAACGGCAAAAGTGATAGGAAAAGCTTTAGATGCGGTGATCTAAATCATCTTATCGAAGAATGTCCTGAACCACCAAAGGAAAAGAGCCAAAGAGCATTCATCAGAGGTTCTAGTGATAACGGTGAAGAAGATGATGAAAACGATAAAGATGAGACATGTCTCATGGCTCAATCATCTAGTGAGATATGCCTTTGAGTTGACTTGAAACCCGATGAGTGGATAAAAGATAGCGGATGCTCCAAACACATGACGGGCAACTGAAAGCTCTTCTCAACCTACAAGGCATACAATGGAGGTAATGTCATTTTTGGTAGCAATCTTCGCGGTAACATCATTGGCAAATGTACGATTTCTAATGACTATCTCAATATAGATAATGTAGAACATGTATGTAACACCCCCAAAATGGGTCGCAACGAAATAAGTGTCCGGGAGCGTTACTTAATAATATCATTGCACAAGACATGAGATAACGGCCTCTAAATGTGTCGTTTGAAAAGTAATCTTGTAAAGTTTGGACTCCAATGCACATCAGTTAAGTCAAGTAGCTTGTTCACCTGAGAAAATACATGCTTAAAAGTGTCAACATAAAGTTGGTGAGTTCATAGGTTTATGCAAGTATAAATGTAAATCAAAAAACTATATATATAAATTTACTATGTTGCAAGTCCCGCCCATACAAGACTTGCAACGCATAAACTTAAATATATAGGTTTTCTTAAAAAGCGAATAAACACAAACCATACAAAATGAGTTTGTTAAAATGTTGAAATCCGAGATTTGTAAAGTATGCATGACCATTTCAATCCTTAAATAGTCACAAAAATATATGTATGTGTTGGACCGCAAGATTTCCAAGTATGATAATGTAATGTGCACAATATCACGAAAAGTAAGTCCAATTGCCCTAAGTTCTATGACGCTGAGGCTCAGACATGTAAGTATGCCACTTTATTCAAGGCACAGTAAGAGTTCACGTGTATGTAGTCCAATGCTCCGACATGGTATAACGTTCGTTAGTTCGATCTCGAACTAGTGAGAGCTAATCACTCGAACGGGGGTAGTCACTCCCCAAATAGATCTATTTTATAACACTCGCGCTTACCAGCAGTAATTAACAGCTCATTCTACTTAGGCAATCCGTAATCAGTTCAAGAGTAAAGTTGTTGCGTCCATAGTTGTAAATATGAATATGAGTATGTAAACGAGTTTGTAATCAATCATGTAAACGAGTTTGTAATCAATCATGTAAACGAGTTTGTAATCAATCATGTAAATGAGTTTGTAATCAATCATGTAAATGAGTTTGTAAACGTTTATGTAAATGAGTTTGTAATCAAGTTATGAAAACAAGTATGTAACTATTTGTAAACGCGCATGTATTCTCACCCCAAAGATGATAAAGAATATGTAAAATGAGTAAAACGTGGGGCTATAAACTCACCTCAAGTAATTGTAGTATCGGCAATGAAAAGTAAGCACGGCAAACGATGCACGAAAACTTTAACCGCAACGTAAAATAGTAATGCTTTTAGGATTATGAAAACTAGTGTGCAATAATGCAAATGCTTAATATCAGTCCTATATCACCTATACACAGTTGCGCTAAAGTTTTATAAGTTAAAACGCGGATTTTGGAAAAGTGAAATATTTATCTTTACGTTTTCAAAAGTGCCAAATATTTACGAGTTACCTACTTCACTAACAGATAACTCCTTTATTACAACACCAAAAAATACGAGTCTAAAGTTTCTAAAAACTAGGAGTTATGTATTTTTAACAGTTAGTTTATGACTTCATCTATCTCGGACTCCAACTGCCATAAAAACAGCGTCCAAACAGGCTGGTCGCGAGATTGACAGTTTCCAGACTTGGTAAATAATTCAGGTTTATTTCAGCATGAAATAGCTGTGAGGTCAGACTTTCGATGGACGATAACTTTCTCATATGAACGTCTTTTATGGTGATTTAAGAGGTTGTGGAAAGCCACATGGTTCGTATACTAAAACCCTAACTACCATGGAGTCTAATTCTATAAGCAAAGGTCTCAAAATCGTGCTAAAGTATGCTACCCGTGACTTTTTATTCTTTTTGACAGCTTATATGTAATTTTGCAGATTTTCATTTAGTCGTATCTTACTTGTCCGATGTCTATTTTTGGAGATTTAAATTGCTAAATTCATGTCATAGTGTCCTATACAAACCTCACTATTGCCCGGACCCTCAAACCCAGTCTAGAGTGGTCGTGGTTAGCCTCAAAGTTACCTATTTTGCAATTATCATCAATTTTCCAAATCTTATGATATTAGTAATTAAACTATGAGATTGCTACCGTTTGGTCTAGATTTGGAACATCACATCTATGGGACTTTAGAATAAGGTGTAGTAATAGGGTGTTAAGCTAAAAATTCATTTAATGTTTTACGTGAAACTCGCAAAATAAAATATAAAAACTTATAAATTATCTTCTTAATAATTATATAACACTTATATGACGCAAAATTTTATTTGTTAAATGCCGGTTTACGTTAATTGTTAGATTTTTTGTTTACGCGATTTAACTAAACGGTTGAAATTTAAAAGTAAACGCATAAATGTTTAAAATAAATAATTTTCAGTTTATTGATGTAAAATGACCTAAAAATGTGAATTGTTACAGTCTCCTCGTGTTAAAAGAATTTCGTCCTGAAATTCAGTTTGAGTTGCCTTCCGGAGTGGTGTTGATGAAGAGGTGCGGGTACTTGCTGCGGAATGCTTATCTTAATCCTCTAAACATGTGATAACCAATTTTGTTTTCTAAATATAGAGAGTCTCATTAGGACGGGTTTTAATTCCTTGTATATACTACTTAAGATTTTTCATCCTCGATGTTTTTCCTGCTTAATTGTTTCAGCTTGGGTATCCAAGATTTGTGACAGCGGTTTAAAAATATGTGTTATGTCTAAAATTCGAATCCTAGTAGTCTTATCCGTTCCTTTCGGTTCAAAGTGGCAGCTATAACATTTTCCTTTATAAGGTGATAACGAATTTATACTTATGATGACGTCATGATTACTAAGTTTTATGGTACTACGTCGATATTTTGAATGGGTGATTTATTAATTTACTTAATGGCGGCTAAACTCGTTGGCGGATTGTCCTAAGGCGACTAGTGATGTGTCTTGACTTTTTGAGATAGGATTTGGCGTAAGATAATGTCGAGTCTATATTATAAGGTGGAGTAAAGGTCTACTTAGTTTTTGGTATTTATTAATACGAATGCCCATAACATGTATAGTTTACGAATACACACACAAAATTCTGCTTTTTGAAGATATAGTAGAAAATTGATTCTTGATAAAAGTTTTAAGGTGACTACTCTCAGTATGGCATGGTCCTTCCTAAATTATACATAGGTGATCAGGCTATGTATATTTGAGGTCTAACGATGCGATGCTCATTTTCGTCAAAAAAATGTTATGTATAAAGTAGTATCAAAATGGTTTATAATGTAAGAAAATAATTCACAAGATAGAAACGAGGTAGTTTATAAGATGACAACAAAATGATTTGTGAGTTGGCCTTACGATAATTTATAAGACAATAGCTAAATAGCTCAAGATAGTAAAAATGATTTATCATGCGATAGCAAAATGTTTTGTAAAGTAATAATGCTTCAGGGAGTGGTTTGCATGAATAAATGGAAAATTAAAGTAAAATTGACGAAATTTTCACGACTCATTAATTTGATAAATAATTTAAAATCATCCACATAGTACAACGAACATGTAAAAGGAGGTATAACGTGAATTCCTTAAAGGAAAAAGAGTATATGATGGTTCCAACTTAGGTTTCACTAGGTAAGACATGTCACAAGATGACGTAGGTGTTTCAATGATATGAGGCGAGTGTTTAAACTTAGAGTTGAATGAAAAGGTAACTAGTGGGATCGGCGGACTGTGACATGTCTCAATGTTATGTAATACGGTATTATGTAAAGTCATAAAAAGTTTTAAAGACCATCGTGTCATTCACAATGTCTTGAGAAAAGTTCTAGTATTTATATAAATAGTTCTTATATAAATAAGTATAAAATATACGCAAGGGAAGGTAAGCATATATGTAAGTCATGTACACAAGTAAGCAAGTAGTGCATGTAATGTAAGCAAGTAGTATGAGAAAGTAATGTAAGCGAGTAATGTATTCTCAGGAAAAAGTTTGATGTGATGCAATTTTTGTGAAAATGGTTATAGTCTAGGTAAAATATGCAACCTAGTTCTCTATAACCTTGGCTCTGAATACCAATCTGTAACACCCCCAAAATGGGTCGCAGCGGAATAAGTGTTCGGGAGTGTTACTTCATAATACCATTGCACAAGACATGAGAGAACGATCTCTAAATGTGTCGTTTGAAAAGTAATCTTGTAAAGTTTGGACTCTAATGCACATCAGTTAAGTCAAGTAGCTTGTTTACCTGAGAAAATACGTGCTTAAAAGTGTCAACATACAGTTGATGAGTTCATAGGTTTATGCAAGTATAAATGTAAACCACAAAAACTATATATATAAATTTACTATGTTACAAGTCCCGCCCATACAAGACTTGCAACGCATAAACTTAAATATATAGGTTTTCTTAAAATGCGTATAAACAAACCACACAAAATACGTTTGTTAAAATGTTGAAATCCGATATTTCCAAAGTATGCATGACCATTTCAATCCTTAAATATTCACAAAAGTGTAAGTCGAAATCATAGTTTTGTAAAGTATGCATGACCATTTTCATCCTTAAATAATAACAAAAAGGTACGTATGTATTGGACCACAAGATTTCCAAGTATGATAATGTAATGTGCACATTATCACGAAAAGTAAGTTCATAAGTTCTATAACGCTGAGGCTCAGACATGTCAGTATGCCACTTTATTCAAGGCACAGTAAGAGTTCACGTGTATGTAGTCCAACGCTCCGACATGGTATAACGTTTGTTAGTTCGATCTTAAATTAGTGAGAGCTAATCACCCGAACGGGGGTAGTCACTCCCCAAATAGATCTATTTTATAACACTCGCGCTTACCAGCAGTAATTAACAGCTCATTTTACTTAGGCAATTTGTAATCAGTTCAAAAGTAAAGTTGTTGTGTCCATAGTTGTAAATAAGAAATGTATCTTAACCCGAGATAAGTAAATAAGTATGTAAACGAGTTTGTAATCAATCATGTAAATAAGTTGTAATCAATCATGTAAATGAGTTATAATCAATCATGTAAATGATTTTGTAAACGTTCATGTAAACTTGTTTGTAATCAAGTTATGAAAACATGTATGAAACTATTTGTAAATGCGTATGTATTCTCACCCCAAAGATGATAATGTATATGTAAAACGAGTAAAATGTGAGGCTATAAACTCACCTCAAGTAATAGTAATATTGGCAATGAAAAGTAAGCACGGCAAACGATGCACATAAACTTTAACCACAACCGAAAATAGTAATGCTTTTAGGATAATAAAAACTAGTGTGCAATAATGTAAATGCTTAATATCAGTCCTATATCACCCATACACAGTTGCGCTAAAGTTTTGTAAGTTAAACGCGGATTTTGGAGAAGTGTAATATTTATCTTTACATTTTCAATAATGCCAAATATTTACGAGTTACCTACTTCACTAATAGATAACTCCTTTGTTACAACACCTAAAAATACGAGTCTAGAGTTTCTAAAAACTAGGAGTTATGTGTTTTTAAAAGTTAGTTTATGAATTCATCCATCTCGGACTTCAACTGCCTTAAAAATAGCGTCCAAACATGTTGGTCGCGAAGATTGACAGTTTCCAGACTTGGTAAATAATTCAGGTTTATTTCAGCATGAAATAGCTGTGAGGTTAGACTTTCGATGGACGATAACTTTCTCATATGAACGTCTTTTATGGTGATTTAAGAGGCTGTGGAAAGCCACCTGGTTCATCTACAAAAACCCTAACTACCATAGAGTCTAATTCTATCAGCAAAGGTCTTGAAATCGTGTCTAAAGTAAGCTACCCGTGACTTTTTATTCTTTTTGACAGCTTATATGTAATTTTGCCGATTTTCATTTAGTCGTATATTACTCGTCCGATGTCTGTTTTTGATGATTTAAATTGCTAGATTCACGTCATAGTGTCCTATACAAACCTCACTATTGCCCCAACCCTCAAACCTAGTCTAGAGTGTTCGTGGTTAGCCTCAAAGTTACCCATTTTGCAATTATCATCAATTTTCCAAATCTTATGATATTAGTAATTAAACTTTGAGATTGCTACCGTTTGGTCTAGATTTCGAACATGCCATCTATGGGACTTTAGAATAAGGTGTAGTAACAGGGTGTTAAGCTAAAAATTCATTTAAAGTTGATTTTCACAAGTATGCGCATATATCAGATACGTGTGTATTTTCGTTCGTATAATACCAAAATACATCCATGGGCTTTAGTTTTCATTCACAAATTATTTCTAATGTCTAAGTGTGGTGTTAAGGAGCTAAATCCCACGCAATTTAAGTTTAATAGAAATGAAAATCAATTCGTGTACACTACATCAGGTAGTTTTGCATATTTCATTAGAAAATGTGTTTTTAAGCAACGTTTATGTTACAGTGATATAGGATGCATATACTATGATATGTAGAGCACCAAAATAAATATGAATAAGATAAGCTCAGTTAAAGATGGATACGTTTTGCGAAGTGTAAACCAAAAACCCAATCGTGAAAACCCTAATTATATAAGCAAACCCATGTAAGCCTCCACCACTCTAACCTTGTATACCCTTGACCCAAATAAGCTATGAGAGAAATCTTAAAGAAATTTTGTGTGTTCTCTTATTTGCAGCTGAGCCCAGGAGAGAGTGAACAAAGGATTTTGTGTTTTGTTTTGCCATCAAATGTTGCTTTATTTATAGATAACATGGTCATTAAGTTAGGGGTGCATAAGAGTTTGAGCTAGATTATATATAATAGAAACGGTTGTCTTCTCTTACATAGTGGCGTGGGATTTGATCAGTACAAGAGCTGGCAAAACACATTACTTGTTGAGTTGGTCATAATCACTAGTCCATGTGTTTGTTATAATGGTTAAACACAAATAACGATCTATAGAGTGGCTTGGTATTAGTTTAATAAGCTAGTGTTTGATTAGGGGATGGGAAAACATGACAATGAAGTGACTAACCAATAAAAGTATGGTGTTGTCGTTGAATGGAAGAAAAAGGACAAGAAAGGTGGCTAGCTTGCAACCTTAGTAATACCCTTTGTATATTGTGTCTTTTGCATGATAATCTTAAAAATAGTCAACACTTGTATTAGGATATTTTTTTTGTAGGTATGCATATGCATGGATAAATAAAGTAGTGTAAGGTTTATTTAGTTTTCTTGGTCTATTCGTGTAAGTGAAGAGGGATATGGAAGTAATTTATTTGAATTGTTGATGTACATAAAGTTTCGTGTACAAGTTTAGGCCTTGTAGCTATAATATGTATGTATGTATGTAAGGTTCAAAAATGCCAAAACGTAAACGTCTTACGTGAAACTCGCAAAATAAAATATAAAACTTATAAATTATCTTCTTAATAATTATATAACACTTATATGACGCAAATTTTTATTTGTTAAATGTCGGTTTACGTTAATTGTTAGATTTTTTGTTTACGCGATTTAACTAAACGGTTGAAATTTAAAAGTAAACGCATAAATGTTTAAAATAAATAATTTTGAGTTTATTGGCGTAAAATGACCTAAAAATATGAATTGTTATAGTCTCCTCGTGTTAAAAGAATTTCGTCCTGAAATCCAGTTTGAGTTGCCTTCCGGAGTGGTGTTGGTGAAGAGGTGCGAGTACTTGCTGCGGAATGCTTATCTTAATCCTCTAAACATGTGATAACCAATTTTGTTTTCTTAATATAGAGAGTCACATTAGGACGTGTTTTAATTCCTTGTATATACTACTTAAGATTTTTCATCCTTGATGTTTTTCCTCCTTAATTGTTTCAGCTTGGGTATCTAAGATTTGTGACGGCCGTTTAAATTTATGTGTTATGTCTAAAATTCGAATCCTAGTAGTCTTATCCATTCCTTTCGGTTCAAAGTGGTAGCTATAACATTTTCCTTTACAAGATGATAACGAATTTATACTTATGATGACGTCATGATTACTAAGTTTTATGGTACTACGTCGATATTTTGAATGGGTGATTTATTAATTTCCTTAATGGTGGCTAAACTCGTTGGCAGATTGTCCTAAGGCGACTAGTGATGTGTCTTGACTTTTAGAGATAGGATTTGGCGTAAGATAATGTCGAGTCTATATAATAAGGTGGAGTAAAGGTCTACTTAGTTTTTGGTTTTTATTAATACGAATTCCCATAACATGTATAGTTTACGAATACGCGCACAAAATTCTGCTTTTTGAAGATATAGTAGAAAATTGATTCTTGACAAAAGTTTTAAGGTGACTACTCTCAGTATGTCATGGTCCTTCCTGAATTATACATAGGTGATCAGGCTATGTATATTTGAGGTCTAACGATGCAATGCTCATTTTCATCAAAAAAGTGTTATGTATAAAGTAGTATCAAAATGGTTTACAATGTAAGAAAATAATTCACAAGATAGAAACGAGATAGTTTATAAGATGACAACGAAATGATTTGTGAGTTGGCCTTACGATAATTTATAAGACAATAGCTAAATAGCTCAAGATAGTAAAAATGATTTATCATGCGATAGTAAAATGTTTTGTAAAGTTATAATGCTTTAGAGAGTGGTTTGCATGAATAAATGGAAAATTAAAGTAAAATTGACGAAATTTTCACGACTCATTAATTTGATAAACAATTTAAAATCATCCATATAGTACAACGAACATGTAAAAGGAAGTATAGCGTGAATTCCTTAAAGGAAAAAGAGTCTATGATGATTCCAACTTAGGTTTCACTAGGTAAGACAGGTCACAAGGTGACATAGGTGTTTCAATGATATAAGGTGAGTGTTTATACTCGGAGTTGAATGAAAAGGTAACTAGTGGGATCGGCGGAGGTGACATGTCTCAATGTTATGTAATACGGTATTATGTAAAGTCATAAAAAGTTTTAAAGACCATCGTGTCATTCACAATGTCTTGAGAAAAGTTCTAGTATTTATATAAATAGCTCTTATATAAATAAGTATAAAATATACGCAAGGGAAGGTAAGCATATATGTAAGTCATGTACGCAAGTAAGCAAGTAGTGCTAGTAATGTAAGCAAGTAGTGTGAGCAAGTAATGTAAACGAGTAGTGTATTCTCATGAAAAAGTTTGATGTGATGCAATGTTTGTGAAAATGGTTATAGTCTAGGTAAAATATGCAACCTAGTTCTCTATAACCTTGGCTCTGAATACCAATCTGTAACACCCCCAAAATGGGTCGCAGCGGAATAAGTGTTCAGGAGCGTTACTTCATAATACCATTGCACAAGACATGAGAGAACGACCTCTAAATGTGTCGTTTGAAAAGTAATCTTGTAAAGTTTGGACTCTAATGCACATCAGTTAAGTCAAGTAGCTTGTTCACCTGAGAAAATACATGCTTAAAAGTGTCAACATAAAGTTGGTGAGTTCATAGGTTTATGCAAGTATAAATGTAAACCACAAAACTATATATATAAATTTACTATGTTACAAGTCCCGCCCATACAAGACTTGCAACGCATAAACTTAAATATATAGGTTTTCTTAAAATGCGTAGAACCACAAACTACACAAAATGCATTTGTTAAAATGTTGAAATCCGAGATTTGCAAAGTATGCATGACTATTTCAATCCTTAAATATTCACAAAAGTGTAAGTCGAAATCATAGTTTTGTAAAGTATGCATGACCATTTTCATCCTTAAATAATAACAAAAAGGTACGTATGTATTGGACCGCAAGATTTCCAAGTATGATAAAGTAATGTGCACATTATCACGAAAAGTAAGTTCATTATTTCTATAACGCTGAGGCTCAAACATGTCAGTATGCCACTTTTTTCAAGGCACAATAAGAGTTCACGTGTATGTAGTCCAATGCTCCGACCTGGTATAACGTTCGTTAGTTCGATCTCAAACTAGTGAGAGCTAATCACCCGAACGGGGGTAGTCACTCCCCAAATAGATCTATTTTATAACACTCGCGCTTACCAGCAGTAATTAACAGCTAATTTTACTTAGGCAATTCGTAATCAGTTCAAAAGTAAAGTTGTTGTGTCCATAGTTGTAAATAAGAAATGTATCTTAACCCGAGATAAGTAAATAAGTATGTAAACGAGTTTGTAATCAATCATGTAAATAAGTTGTAATCAATCATGTAAATGAGTTGTAATCAATCATGTAAATGAGTTTGTAATCAATCATGTAAATGATTTTGTAAACGTTCATGTAAACGAGTTTGTAATCAAGTTATGAAAACATGTACGTAACTATTTGTAAATGCGCATGTATTCTCACCCCAAAGATGATAAAGTATATGTAAAACGAGTAAAATGTGGGGCTATAAACTCACCTCAAGTAATAGTAATATTGGCAATGAAAAGTAAGCACGACAAACGATGCACGGAAACTTTAACCGCAACCGAAAATAGTAATGCTTTTAGGATAATAAAAACTAGTGTGCAATAATGCAAATGCTTAATATCAGTCATATATCACCCATACACAGTTGCGCTAAAGTTCTATAAGTTAAACGCAGATTTTGGAGAAGTGTAATATTTATTT